>QEOT01001733.1:56592-100549 GCA_003123785.1 Pterocarya stenoptera | reverse complement strand
TCCATTGTCCGCTCACGATCCTCAAAACTCCAACCATTCCTCTCCATCTATATGCACCACTATAGGCAGATCGGTATTCTCTTCCACATAGCTACAATTGAGATTACCTCGAATGCCTTGCCAGCTGGCCAAAAAGTCAACAACCCTTTGTGACATTACCCAAAGGAGTCCCACTCTAGCAAAGATATCATTCCATAAGCTCATGGCTACATCACAGTGCAATAATAGGTGATCCACAGACTTCGCACTTTTCTTACACATATAACACCAATCCAATACAATGAGTCGATGTTCTCTTAGATTATCTAAGATAAGAAACTTCCCTAACGAAGCTGTCCATACAAAAAAAAGAAGCTTTTGGGGGGGCCTTATTCTTCCATGGGAATGTTCTTGTAGAGTGTGTCATAAGGGACTTACAGTATGACTGAACAGTAAAATTCCCCTTCTTGGACTGTGACCACATAACTTATTCGCTCCTCCAATCACTCTACAATTATACACAAGATTGAAGAAATCTGTGAATGTGTCAATTTCCCAATCTTGGGCAGCTATAAGGAAAGTTATATTCCATTGAGAGCCACGATCCATGAGCTCTGCTACTAAAGCCTCCTTGTCTTCAGGTGATGATGTATAGTGGTGGTACGCTTCTTTGAGGATTCGGTCTCCATACCATAGGTTATTCCACAATTTAATTCTCAAATCATCCCCAACTGCAAAACATGTGTATCGATGAAGATTGGTCCAGCCTCTTCTTATGCGTTTCCAACTTGCCAACTTGCAACTTGCCAGTTTATGCTCCATTTTTTCCAACACCCCATCCCATCCCAAATAGACTGCAACTTAAAGGAGGCAGCCAATGGAAGACCGAGATACATCATTGGCAAGGTGGAGACTTTGCACCCCAAAATATTGGCCAAGCTCAAAACACTTGGAACATTTCCAACCGGCACTAATTCTGACTAGGCGAGATTCACATTCAAACTCAATGTTGCTTCAAAGCGAAGTCAAAGAGCCCGCAAAGCTTGAATGTGACTATGACTAGCCGCACAAAAGACAAGAGTATCATCTGCAAATAAAAGGTGATTCATCTCAAGTGTGCTGATTCTTGCATCCCCTACGACAAAGCCAAATAAAAATCCACCTTCCACAAGACCTACAATCATTTTACTAAAAGCTTCCATTATGAAAACAAGAGTAACGGAGATACGGAATCACCTTGCCTCAAACCCTTCGAACTTCCAAAGAAACCCATTGGGGTACCATTCACCAAAATCGAGAAACATACGGTGGAGATGCAAAATTTGATCCAAGACCACCATCTCGCTCCAAGTCCACACCTCTCAAGCATGTGTAACAAAAAATTCCAGTTTACTCGATCATATGCCTTCTCCATGTCAAGTTCGCATAATAACCCGGGTTCACCCAACTTGATGCACTCTCCAAGCATTCATTGGCAATGAGAACCGAGTCAAGAATTTGCCAACCTCATATGAATGCAATACTGTACTCAATCTATTGGCCAATAACTTTGAAAGGATTTTGTATATTCAAAGCTAATAGGACAAAAGTCCTTAATCTCCACCACCCCTGGCTTCTTTGGGATAAGAGCAATAAAAGTAGCATTTAAGCTTTTTTTTTAAAATAGCCCGTTCATGAAACTCATGGAAGAAGTTCATGATGTCATCTTTAACTACCTCCCAACATGCCTTAAAGAAGGCCATTCGAACCCAGAGCTGTGTCACCTACCATACTTCTCACCACCTTGCAAATCTCCACCTCCTTGAATGGCCTCTCTAGCCAACTTGCTTCTTGTTGATCGATCAACTCAAAAACAAGGCCATCTAGACATGGTCTCCAAGAAAATTGTTCCGAAAGTAGTTGTGCATAGTAGATGGTAATATGATCCACAATCTCAGATGGATTCGATGTAGTCCTCCCATCGATTCATTGTAATCCCAACCGATGTTGGCACCTTGGTTATATTCAAGCCTAGAGTCTCTGAACACAATAATGAGGGGGAGTTCCAGCTAGCGACGGACACGACTAAGGAAGTAGCAGAAGGTAGGGGCTAATGGTGCAAATACTAGCATCAGAGGAGATTCAATTGTGTCGGACTCCCACGTATTGGTTATCAAGATTAGTTCTAGGCCTTACTTGCTGCCATCGAAGATGGGCAGTCCAATTCAACCATGAAGAGCCATTCAGCCAATAAAAGGGAAAGGGAATTAAAGCGACCTGTTCAGTAAATTATAAAGGAAGTGCGAGTTGTGGTAGGACAAAGGGTAGGGCAAAATCGGTGGTTTTAAGAAGCTCAAAATAGTCTTGTAGAATGTAAAGGGGTTGAACGAGTTAGAGAAGCACACCAAAGTACGAAACCAGCTTCATAGTTGGAAAGTGGATGTTGAATGTTTACAAGAGACAAAACTAGAATTCATCTCCCTTAACACCATACGGAGTTTGTGGAATTGTTTTCATGTGGGGTGGTCGTATCTGCTGTCTAAGGGGGCTTCAGGAGGAATCTTGGTAATGTGGGATAAAAGGGCGGTGGAAAAGACAAATGAGCGCGGGGGGGATTTTTATTTTTTTTTTTATAAGTAAAAATTTTGTTAAACCACATAATCAGGCTAACTCAAGTACACAGGAAGTATACAAGAGGAAAACGCCTAATTACAAACTAAAGCCGAAAAACAACACAAAAGTAATTTAGACTAGCCCCATCCATTACAATAATCGAAGCCCAAAGCAACAAAGTATGATAAAAGAAGTCTTTAATCCCTCCCACCGAGCGTTCTCTATTGTCAAAACAACGCTCATTCCTCTCATTCCAAATACACCACATAAGACAAAGAGGTACCATCTTCCAAACAACCGCTATTTGACGATTGCCTTGAATCCCATTCCAACAGGCAAGAAGAGTCACCACCCTTTTAGGCATCACCCAAGCAATGCCAAGCTTAGCAAAAACCTCATCCCACAAAGCCTTCGACCCATCACAATGGAGAAGAAGGTGATCCGCCGATTCACAACCCCTTTTGCACATGAAACACCAGTCCATTACAATGATACCTCGCTTTCTCAATTTATCGATAGTAAGAATTTTCCCATGAGAAGCCAACCAACCGAAGAAAGCCACCTTGAGAGGCACTTTGCATCTCCAAATATTGTTCCAAGGAAAAAAATCAGTAGAAGAATGAGACGCTAAGACCTTATACAAAGATCTAATCTTGAATCTCTTTTTTTTATAAGTAATCAATAATATATTAATAAAGATAGGCAAAGCCCAAGTACACAAGATGGTATACAAGAGATAAGACCTTTCTAGGTCGAAGTAAGGGAAACTAAAAAGTTATGAAAATTTAGGCCATTAAAATCTAAAGCAATGGCCCATAGAAATAAAGTGCTGAAAAATAGAGTTCGAAGTTCCTCCAGAGACCGCTCCTTGTTTTCGAAAGTCCGATCATTGCGCTCTTGCCATATACACCACATAATACAGATCGGGATCATTTTCCACACTGCCTTGATTTGTTGAACTCCACTTGGAAGCGTCCAACTGGCCAATAGATCTACCACAGAAGAAGGCATAACAAAGGATAGCTCAATCCGGCTAAAGACTTCCACCCACAAGGCTCTAGATGTCTCGCAGTGTAGCAAGAGGTGTTCCACTATCTCGCTAGATCTCTTACACATACAACACCAGTCAAGTATTACTATCCGGCGCTTCCTCAGATTGTCGGTAGTCAGAATCCTCCCCAACGCTGCTGTCCAATTAAAGAATACCGCTTTAGGAGGCGCCTTATTTCTCCAAATTCTTGGGTGAATCTCTTCTGACCAAGTTGTTTCCAAAGTAATCTATCATCCAGACTTTATTTTGAAAGCATAAAGCAAACTGTAAAAATCAGTAATGTCCCACCTCCCAATCCTGGAAATCCCTAATAAAGCTAACTAACCATTGAATAAGACCAGTAGTATTGTCCATATAATCCGCCATGAAGCATCTTTATTCGAGTCAATTCTAAAAAGAGAAGGGAAAGCAAGCTTCAAAGCCTCATCTCCATACAATAAGTCATGCCAAAATCTGATCCAGTTACCCCTACCCACCTCGAATCTGAAATTTCTGGAGAACTCCCCCCATCCATTACGAATGAATTTCCACACTCCCACACCGTCTGCTCCTCTAACTTCGTTTGAACACCACCTCCCCCATAGGCTCCCAAATTTGGCATCAATAACAATCCTCCAAAGAGCATCCCCTTCTAAATGGTACCGCCACAATCATTTCCCTAAGAGTGCCTTGTTGAAAGTTGTCAGCTTTATAATCCCCAAACCTCCCAAAGAAATAGGAGTGCAAGTCTTGTCCCACTTAAGCAAGTGGAATTTCTTCTCATCCTCCAATCCACCCTACAAGAAAGTATGAAAGATCCTTTTCATTTTATTAGCCACTCCTGCAGGCAAAGGAAAATAAAGAAAGGAAGTAGGCTGGGATATTAGATAGATTACTCTTGATTAAAGTGATTCTTCCCCTTTGGACAAACAGATCATTTTCCAACCAGCCAATCTACATTCAATCTTCTCTATAACCCCATCCCAAATTGCCTTAGATTTAAAGGGAGCCCCCAAAGGAGGCCCAAGATACCTCATAGGCAAAGTGGAAACCTTACAACCCAAAATATCTGCCAAATCTCCTCAATTATTGACCAATCCTATGGAGACAATTTCAGACTTTGACAAGTTAACCTTTAGGCCTGAAACAACTTCAAAGCATAACAAAAGAGCCCGTAATGAAAGGATCTGATCAGAATTTGGCTCACAAAGGATTAAAGTGTCATCCGCAAAGAGTAAGTGAGAAACATTAATGCAGCCATGTGAGGAACTGCCCACTGAGAAGCCCAATACTAATACCGAGAGAAGAGGCATGTGGGATGAATTGGTTGGTCTTTGTAGCTTATACAATGGCTACTTCTTTCAAGAATGTGGAAGATAGTTATTAATGGTCCTTCGCCGGTGTTTATGGTCCCAATACTAATACCGAGAGAAGAGGCATATGGGATGAATTGGTTGGTCTTTGTAGCTTATGGAGCCTTCCTTGGTGTATTGGGGGAGATTTTAATGTCGCTTTCCAAGCGAACGATTAGGAGGTCCAAGCTCTAGCTCAGCAGTGAAAGATTTTTCTAACTTTATTTATGAGCAAGATCTTTAGGACATTACTCTAGTGGGTGGCACTCACATGGTCCAGTAATAGAGAACATCCAGCTTAGTCAAGACTAGATAGATTCCTCATTTCGCCCAATTAGGAAGCACATTTTCCGGATCTAATCCAAAAGCGGCTTCCAAGGTTATATTCAGATCACTTTCCCATTCTCATTGATTGTAGAGGCATCCAAGGAGGTAAAAGATATTTTAAGTTTGAGAACATGTGGCTGAAATCAGAAAGCTTCGTTGAGGGAGTTAGACAATGGTGGCCTTCCTATCTCATACAAGGCAACCCGAGTTATGCGTTGGCTTGTAAGCTGAAGGCTCTCAAGGAAGACTTGGAAGAAGTGGAATGAGAAAATTTTTGGGAACGTGGAACACCGAAAAAAAGTCCCTCTTCAACGCATTACAGGGTTTGGAGGAGATGGAGGAGGAAAGGGGGCTTTCAGAAGAAGAAAAGGCTCACAAAAAGCAAGTCACCTTTGGATATTGAAAGAATGGCTTTAATGGAAGAGATTTCATGGAGACAAAAATCAAGGGCTTTATGGTTTAAAAAAGGGGGATAAATGCACCAAGTTCTTCCATCGCATGGCTAACTCGCAGAGAAGTTGTTGCTGTGGTCATTGTAACATATCTGATCCTGCTAGAAACTTAATGGTTACACTGCCGTGGTCACTGTTGTGCTGCAGGGGTAATTATGTTTCCAATTCTATTATTGAGTTTTTTACTCATAAAAAAAAAAATCTATTATTGAGTTTTTGCTCCCTAGTTTTTTTCCTCGGTATCTGAGGCTATTTTCACTGACTAATCCCTTGTGTGCATGCAGTCCACTCCCCCCCCCCGGTTCCAACTATACCAGGTTGCTGTTGTATTTAGATTGCTCTCTGGTTGCTGCTGCATCTGATGAGTTTTAGCCGTTCTATCTGACAAAACATGATGGCTGTGCTACTGGGATTTCTTTTTAAATGTAGAATGTCTATTGAGTTGTTTAGCTCCTTTCTGGCTGCTATGATACCTGCTGCAACATTGGGTGTTTCTAGCTGTAGAGAGGGATGTTTCAGTTGTGTTTTTTATGTTGGAAAATATTATCGAGATTTCTTTTTGGTCTCCACCAAACACCTGAAGTAAGTTATTTCCTCCCAAAATATTTTTGAAAAAAAAAAAGGTTATCTTATTTTCCTCATTTAACTACAAAACAAACACAGCCTTAAAACTTCAGGCTGGGCAAGAAAGACAGAGTCAAAGACGCGTGTACTTTTTCCTTCTTATGAGTCCCCAGTTTGGCGAAATCAGTCTTGACCTTAAAGCACGTGCTAACTTCAGTTTGGCCAGCCTAGTCCAACCTAACCTTACTAATATTGAGCATGAAGTAATTGAAGATTTTAAGGACCACAAAAAGAACAGTGCATGTACCATTAAACATCAGTTCAGTGACGAGGAGCTCATCGCCTGTGTCTATCAAGCAGGCTGCCCGTCCCTTCAACTGGACAACACCATCAGCATCAATATGACCAAGCCTTTTCAAGACCCGTGAACGGTTCTTAAGTTCATCACGGAATTTTTGAAGCTGCGAAATTGATGAGAGACAAAAACAATAGATGATAAGAGCTGATTGGCCCAGTGGGAAGATTAGAAGACATCTTTGAACATTAACAACTATCAATAAGCAACCTGCATGATTTGCCTTACTCTTTTGTAACATGAGCATATTCTCCACATGCTAAGGGAAAATATTTCAAAGAAGCATCGAAGAAACGCAATACCTGGGAATCACGCATTTTCGACTTAAGTTGTTGAATTTCATGGTTCACTTCTGCTTTCCTCAGGAAACTTCTCATCTGTTGCACATCTTGGGACTATTTTTGCACAATGAAATGGTTAAACAAAGTCCTTATGGAAAAGAAAAATATAAGGCAGCATGCTGCCTTCAAAAGCTTGATGGAACAATAGAATAGTGGAGTTATTTAGAAAAATAGGATGAACCTTCTGCAGTGGATGTGCATATAACTTATGTTCGAGTTCCTCAATTTGGTTCACCAACTCCACAATTTCCGGTTCTTTAATGCCCATGTCCTGCATTTCAACATTACAATTTGGAAATAGCAGAACACATCTAGTTACATTACATTGTCCCAGATTCCATCGAAATAAAATCTCAATACGTGTATAATAAATTAAATATATATATTATAAGCTAAACTGAAAATTACAGTGAAATTGGAAAGAGCCGAGAATGAGCATACATGGAGAAAATCTATTAAATACTAGCTACGCAAATGATCTAAAAAAACACAGCATTTGAGAGGTACCAATTCAACTATAAACTAATAAAAAAAATATTGACAATGAAACAACTAGAAATTATGAACCAACTTATCAAAAAATATCGACTATGAAACAACTAGAAATTCCGTTATGCCCATGTAATTAAGATGTGACTCCAAATGGAGCTAATATGAACAAATTTAGATGCAGCTAGATCAAGAAAATTCAATTTTTTGCCTAAAATAGTACCAAAAAAATCATATAAACAACAAAAAATGTTTGATCAAATGCTATTTTAATTTCTGAGTTGAGGATAATTCGCTCTCAATACCCATCACTGGTTATCGCACCACCTCAAGGTCATGAACATAGGAACCATGGTAACAAAGTGATACATGACATCCTAGAGCCCATATGTACCAAAACTACACACACCAGCTAATAGTTACCTCCACAGGATTAAGCTTAGGAAGGCCTTGCGGAAAACGTGTTTTCAGCTCCTGTATGGCAAGCAATATACTTTGCCTCGCTTCCAATGGCCGGAGATCAGAAGGAATGGATACCATCAGTTTGCTTAGAGCAGAAATTAAGGGCAATTGAACAGGTACCTACAGTTAATAGAAATAGATATTAAAACCTCAAACAATCATTTCATAAAGTTGCACAAATAACTACACTGAACCACAACTAGAATTATTGATACCACTGCTGCACATCTCAACTCACCACATGCATTTCACCCTTTTCTCCAGGATGAGGTGGGCATGGTTTTGGCCGTGAACCATTCTCACTTGAACCTGGTGAGCAATGAAGTAAAGTATCTACTATATATCCAACCCCACGTGATGGCAATGCACCTACCCCGGCGGAGGGCTTTTTTATAACATTAACCACAACCCCCCAACCCCAATCTGTTCCACCTTCCCTTATCTTGACCTGAAATCAGAAAAGCGCTTCCAAGCGAATACAAAAGCTTAAATGTACCATGGACTATTATAACATCAGCCTAAGACAGTGCATGCACTGAAAAACAGAAAGAACTAAACAAAAGAAGATAATTACAAGAAAAGATACACAGAAAAAAAAAATGACAATTAAATTACTTATTAACTTACATACTGACAAAAAAAGTACCCCAAAAAAAAAAAAAAAGTAACAGAATCAAAATTTGTCTTATAAAGCAGTCCTGTTCAGGAAAACACTGCTAGGATTGGTCAAGTACCCCGAAAAAACCCAGGACATTAAAACTTTTTTGATAAGAAAACAGAAAAGATACTGCCAATATGCCACATTATCACATACCAGCCGACCAGGACGAAGATGGTACAGAACCCTTTCGGGCCTGGTTATTTCAGCCATCAACTTCTTCTCAAGTTGGGCTACATCTAGTTTTAGCTTATGATATTCAGCAACTTCAGCCTACAGAAAAACAAAAAAATATATAAATATATACAGTTGAAACAAACATTAGAAAAAAAAAAAATTTGAAGGATTGAGTGACAAAAGTTACCTCTCCGGAAGCATCAAGCACCACAGCTTCCTGCTCCAACTTCGAAACTTTTTTCCCTATATCAGGTAAGACCTATGCAGAAGAAAAATACTGTAATGAACAAACATTATGCAGCAGTAATGATAAAAATGACATAAAGGTTTTAGCAAAACCTTCTCGTGCTGAAATTGATGGAATGAATTCCTGATTACATGCTCAGCAGTAAACTGGCCTTCGGCACGACTCAATAAATTCAAAATTGAGTAGTAGCTCAATCTGAAAGTACTAACTAGCGGTGCAGGTTTACCCAAAACCATGTCCTTGAGTGAGTTCATCTCCATCTGTAAAAAATAAGCAGACACCATTGATTTGATGAAACCAAAGACCAAATTGTCTTCTCACTCATTTTTGAAAATCCAACAAGAGACTATGAAAAGAATCAGAAAACATCACAAATTGAACGAGTATGAAATGAGAATTATGAAAGTTTTGGAGGATCTAAAGAGTTTGCATGCATATAATCATGTAATACAAAGAGGGAGAACTAGCAACAAAATCACCTGCTCATCAACCATTATAATACAAATACCACGCTCATCTTTGCCACGGCGCCCAGCCCTCCCACTCATCTACAATATCATTGAAAACTATTATACTAGTGTGTAAGCAGTCTCCAGATCCCAAAAAATGAAATCTTCAATCACCTGTATATATTCGCCAGAACCAATGTAACGATGACTATCACCATCCCACTTCTTGACAGATGTGAAAACTACAGTTTTTGCCGGCATGTTTAATCCCATTGCAAACTGTCACAAAGGAAGTTATTAAAAAGTTAGTCAATCTGCATTTTAGATATAGACCGAGGCAACTATAAAACTGATTTTGAAACAAAGCAAGCAGGGGAAAGGGGTAATAAACAGCTGCTTGGAGAAAGTCTTACTGTTTCTGTAGCAAAAAGGGCCTTTACAAGGCCTTCCTGGAAAAGAATCTCCACCAATTCCTTGATAACAGGAAGAAGACCAGAATGATGAACAGCAATACCTCGCTGAAGTAGTGGCAACATCAACTCAATAGCAGGTAAGTTTCTGTCTTCCTCATTCAAGCAGAGTATTGCATTACGAAAAACCTCTTCCACAGTATCCTTTTCCTCTTGATTATTAAAATCAAGCTTTGACATGGACATCGCATGTTGTTCACATTCTCTTCTACTGAAGCTGAAGATGATTACTGGTTGGAATTTCCGTTCCATAATCATCTGAAATTCAGAAAATCAGCAATTCAAGTACTAAACAAGGGTATTCAAGATACATGGTTATGCAATATAAAACCAGTAAAAACATTTGTGACTTTACAACTTACAATATGAAGTAAACCTGGAGATCTGCTTGCCTTACGTTAAAATTGCTAGGTCATGAACATAAAGACCCCATTTTGAAACAAACAATGGTGAGTGTTGGCAGTCTAGATATGTCAACACAATGGACTCCTAAACTACTGCAAGGCAATCAGACTTCTGAGAGCACCACTAAGAAGCACAAAGAAAATTTACTGATGCTTCTAACCTTCATAACATCATAACAGACAGCAAAGGTGTTGATACTAGATCCTGTACAACCTACAAAAATTTTGTATACCAAAAGCCCTTCTTTAAGAGGCCCTTTGCAAGCATGGGTCAAAAAGGCTACGAACTAAAACATTCTGCAACCAGACCCCCATTCTAAAATATAGTCAAATTAATTATCAAACAAGTGTTTATATTTTTTTTTTTTTTATTGGCACCGGGTGTCCAAGAATAGCGTCCCAACTAATCCCGGGGGTGCACAGACCCTCAGCAAGCAATTTTCCGCAAGTGCACATTGGGTAATTCAAGAGGAAAATTCCGCAGTCTAATGGCCCCTAGAGATTGTTTGCACCCAAGGGATTTGAACCTTAGACCTGAGGTGAACATAGCCCCAAGCCTAAGGCCTTTACCACTTGAGCCAACCCCTATGGGTTATAAACAAGTGTTTATATTTAAAAAGCAAATTGCACCTAAACTCTCATTTTCATCAAAAAATTGCACCCAAAGCCTCATTCTCACCGGCGTTCCTTCCATTTGTCCCATTAACACTTCATGCTCGAATCCAAAGGGGAAAGATATGAAAGCATAAACAAAGAATGGATCACAGCATCAAAATTTGGACCACCTGGTCCGAAAGGATAAAAACAAACAAATTTAGCACTTGAAACTGTATGGCTCACCTTCACAATTTTGTATATGTCAGAACCACCAGAAGCATTCCCACCTCTTGCAATCCTCCCACCTGCTTTGCCATTAGAGCCCTTGTTAACATCAAGTTTCTGTTTTGAGAAAGTATCCTGCAACTTCACAAAATTGTCCTCCCTGAACTGCTCATTCTCATCAACCACAAGATACAAACCATTTCCACCCATGGGAAAAACATAATGCTGTAGAGGAGTCGGTCGGAAATCAGTGTACACAACATGACATGGCTGTTTGTGCACATAACAGATCCACTCAGCAAACTCAGTGGCATTCGACATTGTTGCCGACAGAAATACCATTTTAATAGCAGGCGGCAAAAATATAATACTCTCTTCCCAAACAACCCCTCTTTCACGATCCTTCATATAATGGATTTCATCAAATATGACCCATGCGACTTCCTTTAAAACCTCTGATCCCCTATAAAGCATTCCCCTAAGAATCTCAGTTGTCATGACCAAACAACTAGCATTAGGTGACAGAGTAACATCACCTGTCATCAACCCCACATCTTTAAACTCCTGGCTAAGCTCCCTGTATTTCTGATTGCTCAAAGCTTTCAGTGGTGAAGTATATATAACCCTTTGCTTCTCTCTAAAAGCCATTGCTATCGCATACTCAGCAACTGCAGTTTTACCTGCCGAAGTATGTGCTGACACCAGAACCGACTCATTCCGTTCTAAGCATGCCACAGATACCTGCTGAAATGGATCAAGCGTAAAAGGATATGTTTTAGCCGTCTTGCCATTATATATGGGATTTGAGAGGGTTCCATGGCTCGATTCATCCTTGGTTGAAGTGTATCCGCTCGGAACCGCAACCTCATGCACACATGTGCGCATCAAATTGCTTTTATTTTGGAGAGAAGCTTGATTAGGTGTCCTTGTAACCTCTGATTCTTTGGGTTCTCTTTGTCGATTCACAACAGACTCATGATTTATGGTTTCAGTGACCTCTGAATCTTCAGGTTCTCTCTGTCGTTTTGGAGCAGATCCTTGATTATGGATTTCTGCGACCTTTGATTCTTCAGGTTCAGGTTCAGGTTCTTTTCGTTTACCTAGTGACGGAGATTCTTCCATAGTGAAAAATCAAACCTACTTCTCTTCTCAAACTCACTTCAACCTGGCTTAAGTTCAGTTTAAGTTTTTTGAGCCCTTAAAACTAAATATTGAAGCTTTTTATCTGTTACACAAATCACAAAACAATAAATTGGAAAAGGTTCATATTGAATACAGTGAACTAACGCCTTAGTCTGGATTCCAGAATATTTCATTTAAATGAAAGCCTGCATCGACACATACAGGAAAAACTTATTTGAAAGTAATCATACTTTGCTAACATTGAATATGGAAAAGCAGCAATTCTTCTCTTCTTTCCTTTTTCCTTCATTTCTTAGTTACCAAACAGTCTTATGTTTGAAGTACATACAGTTTTTAACAACATAAGAAATGCATATTTCAAACAAGCGCATGTATATAATACGTAGAAGAGGAAAAGAGAAAGGGGAAATTAGGGTTTTTCATTGAAGGGAAGCTTTAGCATACCTGCAACGGCCACAATGCACCTGAACGACGAAATTAAATTGCGGGATTATGCAATACTGCAAAATATCCGTTCGTTGGGCTGAGAGGAAAATATATTTGATCGTTGCGATTACAGGGTCCAGGCCCATATATTTTATCGATGCAATATTTTCCTCCAAACTATTTATAAAAATTAAAAGTTTACATTTTTTTTGTTAAGACATGAGTGTGCATCAAGCATATAACATGTCCATGTTTTTTAAAAGAGTATTGCTATATTTAGAAATAATTTATATAAAAATAATTTCATAAATTGATGTAGTTTCATCTTATTCATTAAATTACTTTATAATAAAAATAATTTTAAAATCTAACGAAGAACATCAAGTCACGTTAGTTTGTAAGATTACTTTTGTGTAATCTATTTTTTAAAAATGCAGATTAAATAATTTTTAGGCGCCTTTATTAAAAAAGTATATCTGAGAGACAGTAATTTTATCTTAGATAGTGCTACGTCTACTGATATTTGGGTCCCGAGACGTGTAATCTTTTTTCTTTGTGCCTTTTTCATACATTTTTTGGATTCCCTTAAACAACTTTTTTTTTTTAAAATACACAGCATCATTAAAAGATATTTCTTTAACCATTAAGTAAAAAAAAATCATCGAAACCCATAGTATTTTCCTTTTATCTTTTAGAAAAATTATATTCTCAAGCCGATATATAGAAGACATCTAGTAAAGTATTTATATGGTATAATTTGATTTTAAAGATAAATCTTAAATCTTACAAATCAGATCTTGCTATTTAAGTAATGTGGATGATATTTTCTACATACTAACTTGAGAATCTCGTTTGTTTTCGAATATGAGATGAAATGAGATTAAAGTTAAAAAGTTAAATAAAATATTATTAGAATATATTTTTTAATATTATTTTTGTTTTGGAATTTGAAAAAGTTGAATTGTTTATTTTATTTTGTATTGAAATGTGGGAAAGTTGTAATGATTAGATGAGATAAAATGAGACGGATTTGAAAAAGTTGAATTATTTATTTTATTTTGTATTAAAATTTGAAAAAGTGTAATGATGAAATTGAGATGAGATGAGATATTTTCTGAAAATAAACGAAACCTAAAATAACTCTATTTTTTCAGAGTGATGCTAACTGCATGCCAATTTTTTATTTATTTTTTTTAGTTTTTGTCCTATTCCTTTCTTACTCCATCTTTTTTGTCACTGCTCCAACCAGGTCCTATTTTCTTTTCGAGTATTACTAGGAACAAGTTTTAAATGCACAAATTTTGTACAAATATTTTTGTAAAAAAGTAGATCCCATTAAAAAAAATAATAAGTTTTTTACATTTTTTTATAATGAGGTTCATTTTTTTACAAAAGAACCTGTACAAAACTTCTATATTTAAGACTTGTATATATCATTATTCTTTCTTAAATGGGTTGAAAGAAGCCAATTTGGCCGTTAGACGAAAACTTTGTCTCAACCAAGATTGGTTACACATTACATTTCCGCAGTAAATTCATGTCGGTTCTTAGGATGTACTTTTCAAAAAACAATGCTTATGGCTTATGTCCAGAGGACAATTTTCGTCCAAACCAAGTTAAAGAAACAATCTCTTTAAAAAAAAATTTATAGGTCCTTGTTTATATGAGAAACAAATGTTTGTTTTTTCAAGAAATGGATATATAACAATTTTTTAACTTTCACTTTAAAAAAAAAAAATGCTAAATGAACTTAAGAAAAACTTACAAAGAACTTACTTCTCCACATGTCAGTTATTGATATACTGAAAATTATGAAATTTGAATTTCAAAAGAAAAATAATAAAATGAATCTTGTAAGTAAAACTGTAAGTACATATAGCACTACTCTTAAAAAAATAAGCCCATGTCACATACTCAATAGACACTCAATCATTTTTATAAATTGTTTCAAGAAAGCTTCCTCCAATTCAATTTAGAAGAGAACTCTATCAACCAAATATGGTGATATGTACCGCCATTGCCAACTTAGCGATTAGGTTATGTTTGGGGGCAAAGATGAGAAATCTCATCTCATATCATCATTACATCTTTTTCAAATCCTCATATAAAATATAATAAACAATTCAACTTTTTCAAATTCTAATTCAACTTTTTTAAATCTCAAAACAATAATAATATTAAAAAATAATATTTTAAACTTTCATCTTAACACTATTCAAAAAATTTTCAAAAATTTTCATTTTATCTCAACATCTAAACCTAACCTAAATGTATCAATCAATAACTACGGTATAAAGTATTTCCTTCGACCTTCGAAAAAACATGATGATACACTTACAATTCTTTTTTACAATTTTTATACAATCATATGTTAAATTGAGAATATTTATGTAAAATTATGTTACTTTTATAAATTATTTTACAAAAATATCCCCCATTTAACACAGTTGTATAAAAATTGTAAAGAAATTATAATTGTATCATTTTCGTTCGAAAAAAGGCTTGAGATTTCAAACTCGTCTCCTACCTTACATTGGGCTTACAGTAGAAAAATAAATAATATAATAGGATAGTAAATATTGTCGGCTTAACATATCATCTTTTCATCATCTCTTGATCTCAAGAATGGCGGTCCGGCCGAGTGGCCGAGTACTTTACCTTTCGGATTTGGTTGAGTTGATAACCACCATATCCAAACTTCTGTCGAGGCTTTTCCAAACCAATGTTCTAATGTTTTTAGTTCATCATTCATCCAGTTGATAGTTGTGGTTTGGCATGTGCACAAAAACTGCACAAGTACATATATTTCACAACTGGGAATTTTATACCAAGCAAATCTATTCTCTCAACCATACACCTCCTAGTAGCTACTGAAATTCATGTATATTAAGCAACATCATTGACGGATTGAAGAACACTATACACTCGAACTAGGCCTTACAATTACATCCCTCTTGCTTTCTACATGGCACCTGAAGTGGGAGAACTACCAACACTAAATTGAATGGGCAAAACAATGTAGAATTGATCTCAAGACAGCACATATGGAAGATCTTAGGCACATTCCAAACAGCCATCATTTGGTGCCGTGAGAAAAGCTTCTCTTTCCAGTTTCTCACCTTCTGCATCGCACTTCCAGTAACAGTGCCAAAATACAAGGAAATATTCCACTCCAACTACCCAAGGATAACTTCTCGGTGGGCCTGCACCTGGAAAATCCAGTTGTGGCATACAATTAATACATGCCATATGGAAACCTATGAACGTGTTACTAGAAAGTGTATTAAGTTCCCAACCCGGAAGAAGAATCGTTAGCAATTAGGACTAAATTAAGCAATTCCACCGTCAGAGCTGCTGCAGGCTTGATTTGGAGGAATGCCGCTTCCAAAATCTCCATCCAAGCTCATTTGCTGGACTTCTTGAGGGGACAGGATTTTGATGCAGCGAACACAGTTAACAAATTCCCTGAAATACCCAGAAACAGAAAAGGTAAGAGCGACTACCATACTGACAAATTTTATGGTTTCACAAGACTGGTAAATGTTATCCAACAATGTGTGACCAATTTTAACCAAGCTCCAATTCTTCTAGTGGTGGATGTTCCACATCACAAGTGGTTTTCCATCGAAAACACATTCCTTAGATCAATGAACCTTAACACACTTTGTAAGAAAGCATTATCCGAGACAGAAAACTTTCCTTCCCACTCCTCTCAGGTAGATTTCAAATGTAAAATATGCACCCGATATGTGGCCTATATGGCATTATAAAACCAATTTTGAACCGAAGGCCTCCCCACTTTCTTTCCAGCAGGAAAGCCTACAAATGTGCGTGTGGTGCATATGCACATAAAAACTGTTATCTGCAACCAGAGAAGGACTGAAGGACATACTCCCAAGGGTCATCTCCCAATAAGAGAACATCATTCTCATGATCTACATAGACAAATTTCCAGCCGATTCGCTGTCTATCCTCCAGCTGTCCCTCTATGCCAAACATTCGAGCAAGACCCTGTTTAAGCGCACCATAATCTACATAACGGGTGATATCAATGGACCTCCCCACAGCTCCACGTTTGTACACCTTCAAAATAGGATTTGCCAAGTCAAAATCCAAGGTAAGTATGAAAAATCACACAGATAGAATTAGTGCCAGTTGCTGAAAGGTTTTATTTAAAGCATCAAACCTTGGTATATGTCCGCATTCGCTGGAACTGCGGTGGTGGGGCCCAAGGACCTCTGTTCATGAAGCTGCTATCATTTATTGTGGAATCAATTGAGTTGAATGTCATTTCTGGAACTCCAAAAGACTGAGAAACCATCGAGGATGAAAGGTCCTGCTGAGCATCTTTAGAGTTTTCATAGTTCACAATCATGCCTCCTGAAGTGACATCATTATGGAAATCCTTTCCAAACCCATCCATGCCCTTAGATAATAAAGGATCAGGATTCAAGGGTATACCCAATTGGCCATCAATAGGCTCATAAGGAGCATTACTCCTGGGATCTGCCTGAATTTCCCCATGCTGACTGGTGTCTCTGAACAACAATGATTGTGGATTGAAAGATATCGAGTTGTTATTCTGGTGCAAATGGACATCATTCTGTGAAAGGCAAACTGAAGTCGTCGAAGATGATGTGTCCAAGTAATCTGTCTGGCCAGCTGCACCATTGAGGTATGTTTGTGAAGCGAAAAATCCTTGATTGTGATTCTTAGAGATGCTCAATGAAGACTTTACATTTGGTTTCTGCTGCAAATCTTTAACAGAGTTAGCATTAGATGACACAGTTTCCAATGCACTTTGACTAATAATTGTGGCAGCAGACTGAGCCATGTCCTCCCCCATTGTTGTACTTCGTTGGAGCCTGCCATTCATCACTGGTTGAACCACATTAGAGCAGTTGTTCGTGGAAGGTGAAGTTGAACAAGATGGAACTTCATCAGTAATTGCAGACTGCCCTGCTCCAGCAGCTGCTGTCACTAAACTGCTAGCAATCACAGATAGCTGATTGGAAGATGAGGGAAGGCCCACATGCCCCGATATTTCAGGCAGAATGCCAGATTGCTGGTGTTGAAGCTTTGGCTGCTGGGGTGGCTGAGAGAGACGAATATTTGTGTGGCTGTTATTCTTTATCATCTGATGTCGGATAGTGTTAGACTGAGGAAGCGAGGTTGAGGTTGCTTGAGGGAGCTCCAGTATTTGGGTAGGTGCCATAGACCTAGGGAAGCTCTGGGACATATCTAACAGCTGCCTCTGAGGATCTTGGAGTTGTGTTAGTTGAGCCGGCTGTTGCAGGGTCGACTGTTGTGCTAGAATCGATTGCTGCTGTTGCTGAAGTTTCTGTAAAAGTTGAATCTGAAGCTGACTATCAGACATCTGTAATTGTTGGTTTACCTGGTCAGGCAGATGAGGTTGAATAAGGTTCTGCTGTTGGTTCTGACCCATACTCTGTGGTTGGTGCTGTTGCTGTGGGTTCTGAGTAATATTTCTATGAGACTGATGGTTTTGAGTCAATGGCTGTTGCTGAAGGATATTGTTCGTTTGAACAAGAGACTGAGGCTGCAGAATTTGGGTCTGAACTTGACTTGATGGAAGAGTTTGATTAACGATATTTTGCCTAGATTGTTGAGCAATATCGCCCAGCTGTTGCTGTGGTTGAATGATGGATCCTAATGGGTTCAATGTTGATGGTAGCTTTGGGAGTTGTTCAAACTGTTGTGCTTGCTGAGGTAACATTGGGGAAGTGAACTGCATGTTGTTTGACTGAGGCATTTGTGGTGCTGACAAGCCTAACTGACGGGAAAGATCTGCTGCTCCATTAAGACTTTGCAGAACTGGTCCAGGCATGGAATGAATGTAATTTGGCTGTATTGTGTTAGACAGGCAAGGGTTTTGTTGCATATTCATCCACTGGACTAAACTTAGGCCAGGAGGAGCCTGAGGATCCTTCATGCAGATATCATCACCAAGCCAAGGCATTGTCCTTCTGAATAAGGCATCAAACTCAGAGGATTCATCATCTGCAATAATACTAAGGTAAGTCAAATGTCCTCTCACCAAAATTGAATATAGCCATCTTTTTACTTTCTGCCTTGGCAAGAGTAATTAAAAAATGGTGTACAACCAAGTCACAGAAAGAACGAGAAGCCTCTTTGAGATTTCAATCATCAGCATAAGGCATTTCACACGATCAACTTTTAAAAGGCAGCAACTCAAAAGCTACCTTTGAAGGCCAACAAACACTGACCAGGACAGAACAAAAAGAAAATCTATCCCATGAGATATTCATGTTTCATTGGATAATTGAGTCAGATGACACCTTCAACTACGAGAGGAAAATTAATTGCACTAAAGCAAATATCCTGAGCAACAAATGACCTAGGTGCCATACAAGCAAGAATCATTTTCTGGATTTATGAACAAAATGGCATAGAAAAATAATAGAGATTAAAATTTAAACAGCTGCTGCTGACAAGATTTAAGGTTGCCACAGAACATTTTGTACCTGGCATTCCTGGCTGCCTTGGACGCTTTGATCTGAAGTATGGAGGGGGGCAGATAAAAAATGGAGCAGTTACCGGTTCAATTTCCCAGATTGAGACCCGGTTACGTCTTTCCCCAGCTGTTGACTCATCCCAACCAACCTGTTAAAGAATATGCGAGTGATTAACATGGTAATCTGCACTATCGATAGTAAGGATATGCCTACTGAAATAGCAAAGACATCCCAGAATTTCCACCTGCAAATTACGCCACTGTGAGTTCTTCCATCTAAGAGGGTCAAGATCACTAATACCTGTGATTGTACCCATATACCTGCAGAAGAAACACTTTTTTCTTTAAGACCAAAACCTTTGAAAAGTTCAATTATCCCAAACAAATTTCTTCAGATCTAAGAATGCCATTGCCCTTCTCATTTCTCGATAAACTAGACCAACTGTTCAATAATCGTGGTTGGAGTTAAATATAAATAAAGAACCAATTAAAAAGAAGCCAATCTTGTCTCCTTCCGTCAAGCCTCCATCAGCATTCTACAATATGAACTTTGAGAAAATTTTCACAAGCATTGATGCCATACTATTATGATATTATCAACATTCTGAGCAAGAATAACAATTCAAATACAACTACCTTCTTGTTCCTGACTCTTCTGTTTCAAACATCATTCGAAAGCGCATGCCAGGTGATATTTGGTTGCTATATACAGCCTTGTAGAACTTGGCCAGAGGGATGACAAATTCTGATGGACTTGCCCTGCATATACAAAGGATATTTCCGTTTGGTTCCTAGGTATGGAGAAATTAATTCATTTGACCTACAACTAAGCTTATGCACTCGAAATCTAATAAAAAATGTAAGGAAGACTTATCACTGAAAATATTAGAAATAGGAAAATGAAAGATATTGACCTCGGATTATAAAACACAGTGAATGGGCTATTATTTGCTGCTGCATGGGCTGCTGCTGCTAGAATCCCTATATGCATACTATCACTTGACAATACCGACGATGATAGATTGGTGGGTTGCCTGTTAGCCCGTCTAATGCCCAAAAGAAGCTGCTGCTTTTCGTCCCTGCTTACAAGCATTAAATACCATACAGTTAATACAGGGGTATTTGCTTGATTTGAAAAGTTTGGATCAAACTAGATTTTGGACTCATATGTAAAATTTCAAACTCCTACAAACAATCATAGTTTTCAATTTAGTCTAGAAGGTTTTTAAAAAGTCAAAATGATACCCTCACTATCACTTAGAGTTACCCTACAAAAAGTAATTGCAGGTATAAAACAAAAAGACATTTTATGCACACACATCCTTCTACTGCTTAAATGAAACTAATCTCACAAAAACAAAACATTCAGATACATGTGAATCCAATATTTAAGAAAGTCCAGTAAGTAAAAAACATTAAGGACCCCTACACCCTGAATTAGCAAGAAGATATAACTTAAAAAGCCATGTCTGCTTTATGCGAATGTGCACAAAAAAGTCTGATAAATCAGAAAATCATTGTTATTATGGACAAAATAAGTAAAGATAAAATTTGAGATGTTTTTAAAACTTGAAGGACTAAATTGAAATAATTGACAGTTTGTAGATGAAATTGAAATCTAACACATGCATATAAGTGATGTATTAAGAAGTATACTAAGAGACTTATATAAAATGCATTATGTTATCAGCAACTCCAAAAAAAAAGTCTGGAAAGTCCCAATTCGTGAAAATTACCTAATGAATAAAACAGAGTCACCAGCCAAAAGCCTCTTTCCGCTAACAAATAGGCTCCATCCAGTTGTAAGCAAGTGACGTTTTGGTTGTCCTGGTACAAGGGAAGCAGGAGTTGGCCAAATATGTTTACAAAGGAACAATAGAAAACGTGATAATTACAGGTAAAGATGATGTGTTGCTATGCTTGGGAAATGAATTCTAAAGTGGAATTCAAAGTTGGGATTTGTGAATTGATTAGAAAGAAAGTTACTTCAAATAAAAATTGAAAAATGCTAGGGAGCCCGTTTTGGGCTCCCGATTTTGTTGCCTGATTTCCTTTTTTTTTTTAAGTTTTTTTTTTTTTTTTTTGACTTAGTGATTAAGAAAATATTGTTTAATAATATTGTGAATTTTTTTCTTTTTTTTTAAATATTTAAAAAGTATTAAAAAAATAATGTGAAAAAAAAAAGATAAAAAAATAAAAAATCTTTTTTTTTCACAATATTTTTTTAACACTTTTAAATATTTTTAAAAAAAAGGAAAAAAATGCACAATATTATTAAACAATATTTTCTTAATCACAATGTTAAAAACAAAAAAACAAACGGCCAACAAAATCGGGAGCCCAAAACGGGCTCCCTAGCATTACTCATAAAAATTTGAAATTTTGATCTTGGGAGTTTTAAGCTTTCAAATCCCAAGTTTTGGTTCAACTGTAAAATTGTTCAGATGGAAAAGAACATACCACGGTAGATATGGCGGAAAGTCCATACATTATCATGCAAATCCCGGGCCATTAGTTCTTGAGCAGGTGGCTGCATATTGAAATCCTATACAGAAGCAAGAACAACATGAAAATTGGAATGAACCCACAAAACCATTGGAATCAAGCATGTTGCTTACAAGAGCAGGAAAAATTTTCTCTGCAGCACGGCGTGGCACCGAGAAACCTCCATGGGTACTTGTATCACTTGCTGTCAATGTTTTACAGAAAAACTCTGGTTGGGGCTTATTTGTCTTGAGTGCAAGATCTGATCTCAATAACGCATCCTTGTCAAACTGCATATGAAGCTTGATAGATTCAAAATGGGTAGCTAATTTGGGACAAGCTAAGTTCAAATTCAGAAGTCCCTAAAGATTGAGTAATGTATAGTTTTCTGTAGGTTAGGAATAACCTAATTCATAAAGCATAAGCTACCATGTGACTTAACAACATCAACCGTTTTGGGACAGAATAAAGATGCTAGTCATTTTGGTGTCGAGTCTAACTTATAAAAAAATGGTGTCAAGTCCTTACAGAATGATGAGGCTGGAGTTTCATCTGAGCATATACTTCATCTGTTTCTGGATCCGCCTAAGAATTCAAGCACACAAAATATGGACAAGCTTAGTAATGAAATCAATATGTTTGGAAGGAAGAAGCCAGCTAATGTCAGCCATACATGCAGGGTGACATTGTGAAGGCGGCATAGTAGCTTTGAAGGTAGATTTGGGTAGTTTGGGATCTGTGCATCCACGTCCTTCTTCATAGAAGCTGCAACCTGAAACCAGGATTGTCACTTTCAAGTCAGGACTCTGAAAGGAGAAGATAACATAAAGTACACAGTTCTTTTCATGGTACAATCATAAAAGAAACTGCGTGCCTGTAGTTCAACAAAAATTTCAAGCCGAAATACCTATATTCCATGTTTTTTTTTTCTTAGTTCAATGGCTAAAATACAATAGGATAAGAATTTTACAAACTACGATGAAACAAACTACTGGAGTCTATAAGTAGCAATAATAATGATATAATTATTTTGACAGTAATAAAAGAATAAAATACATATAGTTCACACGAAATAAAATGGATGTATAAAGTAAGCTCATAACTGCACCACTCTAACGCAATCTTGGTACTTAAAATGAAAGGCTTGCATAATTACAAAACAAAAAAATGCATCATCTCACCCTCAAAGGTAAAACGATATTTACCTACCAAACTCCCACTTTAGCAAAATCCGAAAAGACTCATCTTTTTTCCCTTTCACATAGACTTTCTTCTTTGATTTCACCAAACCGCTTTATTCATTAATTTCACCAAACCACTTTATTTTGTAAGAATAGGAGCAGACATAAATCTCCGCACATATCTATAGACGAGCAGTAGATACAAAATAAGAAAGGAAAATAAACAAGAAATAAACAAAAAGAAAAAGAAAATCAGACAGTATAATTAGAGATAGAGACTAACAATTCAGACGAGCAGAAACAAAGGAGTAGAAGTGAAGGTTAAGCAGAGACGCACCAACACGGCGCACAATATCTGATACTACCCACCTGTTCACTGTGACCTTGAGGGAAGTAGACCACGTGGGTCCCAGCCGGCGGCAGGTTCACCAGCGGCCCGGCGCACGCTTGCCACAGCTCCGGGTTTATGCTCTTCTTGTCTCCTCCTGCACCACGTTTCACCCTCTTATTCTTCAGAGAATACTCCATCATATCATTATTTCTTATCTACCCATAAAGCACGTTTGTTTCTCCAGAAACAGAAATGGAAAATTTGGAGTTTTGCAAATATAGAGTAGAAGCAGTAATAGGAGATTCTCTTTTTAAGTTCGATTTTCTCGGAGACATTGACAAATTACAAAGTCCGTACAAAACCGGCGCCTACACAACCGAAGAAGAAGATAAAGACAAGAGGGAAATAAGCGCAAAATCCATATTTTCTGATCCACCGATTCGTCCAATGCTCTATCACTCGTAGAGAGAGACAAAAAGAGACGAGTGGACATATAGATATAAGCAGAGACAAAGAGCCTTTACCTTCGCAGGGAGTGGACGCTGCCGTGACGGAGCCGGCTCCGGCATTCGACGGCGTCTTCATTGTGTTCTCCGGCGAATATTACAAAATGAAAAAACTATTGGCCAGGTAATTTCAACGGTCCATTTCTGTCCGGTGAATCCAAGCTCGGTTAAGTTCAGATAAGCAACAAAATCCAAAGCTTAGAAGTAGAGCAAACTTTTGACTTTCTCAGCTGACGAGCTCAGATCAGCTCAGGGAAGGACCAGAAAGCGACTTTCTGAGAATATCCGGGGACCAAAAAAAAACGAACAAAAAGTAAAGGAAAGGAAAAGATTCCGGCCACCTCGCCGGAAAGTGGGAGTAGACCGACCGGCCGACAAGGGAGGGAACGAGGAAGGAAAAAAGGGTTGGGATTTGTTTGCTGAGTTCCTCAAAGACCAGACCAAATGCTGAAGCTCTGCCCCCTATCTTCCCCTACAACACCCAGACATCTCCCCTCTCTATTCTTCTTCTTCTCCCCTCTCTCTCTCTCTCTCTCCCCCAGGATTACTGATTAGTGCTTTTTCTCTGTCCTCTCTCTCTCTTTATGTCTCTCTATGACCTTTGTAATGCAAATTGCTAACACTTTTTTTCAATAAATTCCACTGCAAATTTTTTTTTATCCTTTTTTCTTTTCTTTTTTAGATTTGGTTTCTTGGGTTTTTATCATCAATTAAAAATTTTTTTAAAAAAAAAAAAGTGTCTCGTTCCAAATAAAAGGCTCAAGGAAGGCTATAATATTGTTGTTTTTTCTATATTTTTTTTTTCATATTTTCCCATAATTAATTAGTTTTCATTTTTAAAATGTCCCTCCTGTTTCTTTCATAAGCAGCTAAACCCAATCATGTATAATTGTTGACCCTTCCCTGACCATCACCATCACACTCCATTATGTGCAAATAGATTCTTATTTCAATTCATTTTTAAATTTTTTCTATTTTAGTTTAGTAAATTTATTTTGAAAGAATTATTGCACATTTATTATACAGCATTGTTGTTATAATGTGCACCACAAGAAATGTAATGCTTTATATTATGTCATATATGTGGTGTCTTAATAAAAATAAAAATAAAAATAATAAAAATAATTGCAACAATACAATTAGCTAGAGTCTAATTATTGTTGAGAAAGCAAATTGACAACTTGAACTAGAGATTTTTCAAATTTAAAATAATTAGTACAGTTTTAAAATGTGCAAGTCTCGTATATTCTCTTTGAAAAAAATGGATAATTTTCATATCCATGAGAAATAAGATTTTAAATTTTTAATAGTATGACCCTTTTTTTCTTAAATGGGTGTTCGACGCTTATATACTCTAAGACTGTATTTATATCTGACATTACTCTTTTCAAATAAACTAGTCCCGCTTTTGAAAACATTTCCCCAAAACAAGGTTGCTTTGAGTGCATTTCCTAACATCATAATTATATCTTGATAGCTTAGGGCTTATTTGGAATATATATCATTCTAAAATTCTCAACTTATCTCATCTCCTTCCAAAACATAATTCAATTCCAAAATTTTCAAATTAATCGTTACAAAATTTTTAAACTAATCATTATACTTTTCCAAACATTTAAGTAAAAAATAAAAAATAATTCGACTTTTTCAAATTTTCAAACAAAAAGAATATTAAAAAAGTATATTTTAACAATTTTTTAATTTTATAATATTTTTTATTCAACTTTTTTCTCTCTTTTCCTGAAACCTAAAAAATATTCAACTCAAATATTTTACTACTATTTACAAATTATTTTATTATTATTCATAAAATTATCATCTCATCTTATTACTATTTATAAAATTTTAATTTCATCTCATATTACCTCATCTCAAAAATAATAAATTCGTTGCTATCCAAACAAAAAATATCCATTACAGCTTTTACTTTTGAAGTTATTGTGCCAAAGAAAAAAAAGATAAACACAAGGAATCTAAATATCAAATCAATAATGCTTGTAAAAAGGCTGCTTCATCTATTAGGGGTCTTTGATTTTCTTTTATTTTTTTATTGTCGAGTTGGATTTAATGTAATACTTTTAACTAAATAAATTTTTACCAATAGATTAATTCTACAAATAATATATATGCACCACCATTATTATGAAATCAAAATCAAGACTTGCTTAACAATAAAATGGATTTTGACCTAAAAATGCTACCCAAATTCCAACCTATGCTTAGATAACACTGTCTGATTATTGTAATTATTTGATCCCATTTTAATATTTTGTATTGAATTTAAATAACTCTTCACCTCGTTGCTCGTAAATGAGGGAAAAAGAGGAAATTATTATGTTAAAAATAATATTAAGTATTTAATGTTGTCCAAAAATTAAAACTCAAATTAAGCATCTAATCCTCTTCTAATTCATGCCTTTGAAATAAAATAAAATCAAAATAAACACTTTAAGCTTTGTTTGGATAATGAAAATATTTCATCTCATTTCATCATTATAATTTTTTTAAATTTTTACGTAAAATATAATAAATAATTTAATTTTTTTTAATTTTAAAAAATAATAATAATATTTTATTTTATTTTTTATTTTAATTATAACTCATTTTATCTCAATTCACTATACAATCAACACGTAAATCTTTAAAAAAACCCGCTACATTTTTTTACCAAGTAGAGACTAATCATGTAGTATTATGAGAGCGCAAGTGGCCTCACATGCAAATTGTACGAATCCAATTTAAAAAAACTATCAATAATGATTAAATTAAGCAACTTTAATTCATAAATACACTTTATTATGATCAATAATAATAATTAATGGGGACAGTAAATGCTTCATGACGTGGCAGACCATGTCGGGGGGCTTGGATCCACGTGCATAATGCTGATTTTGACAGCACTGTTTTTAATTTTAGTATTTCTTTTTTAAGTTTTTGTGATATTTTTTGCAAAGTGCCCCCCAATAAAAATTGTCAAATGTGGGATATGCACTTGTGTTTTGTCAGTTTTCTACTAACTTTCACCTTTTAAAAAGTGACACTCATTTATGCCCTTTCTGTTTCTTCCCTGTTTAATGATTCTATTAACTCCAACAAGTAACATTCAGAGCACATTTTGATAGTAAGATGAAATAGAATAAATAAAATAATTTATAAATAATAATAATATTATTAATTAAAATTAGATCAGATCAGATCATCTCACATCTGTATCTAAATAAACCCTGAAAGTTACCTAATTAATGATAACAATTTATAGCTTTTTATTTTTTGTTTTTTTAATTTGGTTAACGATAGCAATTTATATTGGGACGATAAATGCTTTAATCAATAATTTTTTTTATAAAATAAAGACATAAATTGATGTGATATGTTAAATTATAAAGTTATTTTTATCGTAAGGTATATATAATGTATCATGTCAAACTATATTAATTTATAAATTTATTTTTATAAGATTTATTTGTGAATGTAGAATTCTCGATCGAGATTGCAAATCCAGAACTAATTAATGGGCTAACAAATACAGATAGATCAATGCTTACTTAGCATTTACGAAACAAACAATCTGTTTGGTTCTTATTCATTCATCTATTAAAACATAATTTAATTTTTTCAAATCTTTAATGACTATGTCATGAAGTATATTAGTTTAGTGCTAAGAGGATTAATTCTTCATGATTTGATGGATAAAAGTCATCAATCTAAATTTTCATGAACGTGAGGGTAAGAGGATCGGATTCATTCTGATTATTTCTGTATCTCGAATGAGTATCATTTTATTCTCGATAGAATTAAGATTAGGTTGTAACTTAAACCTATCATGAATGAGCTTCTATTACTCCCACCATCTATATCCCTCTCAAGATCATGCTCAAGTAGTGTAGTAACTCTTGCTATCGCATTCCTTACCTTTTTAATTGAGGAAGAAAATAGATGAAAGACACCTAAAAGGTTAAAACAATAAGGAAAAATTATATTTTTCGTCTATGCATCAAACACTATATTTATTTTTTTTTTCTTCAACAAATACGTAGTATAAGAATGATGAGGTTAAGAACTCAATTAGTTTACTCGAAATAAAATAAAAAGAAGTGTAGTATGCGATGTACGGGATGACGAGTAGCAAAATCCAAAAATAAGAACCAAGCAACACAGAATTTAAGAAGTTTACTTTGAAATTATATATACAATATCTCTAAACAATTTTTAAAAAAATAAAAATAAAACTAAGATTAATCGATGATACTAAATAAAGGTGGCTAACGGTAAAACATTTTAGTTGAGATGTATGGATTTAAACCGCTTCACACATATTATTGACTTAAATTGATATTCAAAATCAAGATAAAACTTTGAGTATATGATGAATATCGTACTATCTAATTCAAGTAAGTGTGGGTCCCATCTTAACATCAGGTATTCATTTAAGTAAAATAATAAAATTTAATTTATAAGATTTAAAATTTAAAATTTAAAATTCATATTTGTTATGTCACATAAGTAATATGTGGTGAAAGATTTTAAGCCTTCGTTTGTTTTTAGAGATGATATGAGATGAGATGAGATGAAAATAAAATTAAAAAGTTGAATAAAATATTGTTAGAATATATTTTTTAATATAATATTTATTTTGAGATTTGAAAAAGTTAAATTATTTATTATATTTTATATGAAAATTTAAAAAAATTATAATAATAAAGTTAAAGGTTATCAAAATTTTTAAAATTTTTAATTTTAATCTTAAAAACAAACCAGGCTTAAAATAGCGGCGGTATTCAAATGTCAAAATCAAAAATTGAAGAAAAAATGTCTTTTCGTATTATGGTATATATTTACTGAAATTTTCAATACAATTATTCTTAAAAAAATAATTATCCTCTCTCTAACAATGCAAGAGAGGTGTGGGTCCCATGAACCGTGTTTCCTGGATTGGTGCGTGGTGGGGCCAATGCTTTGACCTTCATCAACTTTGTGCTCAATGGGATCCACCAATGGCCGTCGAGTTATTGAAGCAGATTGGGGAATTGAAAGAGATTGGATTTGTTTTTGACTTTAGATTTCGATAATACTTTTTCATGATTGAAACAAAATATACTTTAAAAAAAAAACTCTATTTATCATCAACTGCACTATATATTAATATATAATTTATTATTTTTATATTTTTATTTAAATACATACTTATTAATATATAAATATATATATTTAAATAAAATGATAAAAACGATAAATTACATATTTATATATGATATAAAGATGATAAATAACATTTTTTTATACCTAAATGCATGTTTAGGAAGCTCGATATGAGAATATGCCCCATTAAGAATATTAATATAAATAATTGAATCTGTATTTTTATCGGTTTAAACTTTTATGATAAATAATTATTCATATTGTATCAAAGTAGATATGTTGTAATTGAACTCTAGCTTTATCCTATCTTATTTAATTAGATATTTTACGTGTCGGGTCTATTCATTCCATTTCACATGTTTATTTTGTAATATTACACATCTCAATAATTTTACGTATTTATAAATTTACTTTTATAATATGTTGACTTAAGAATGTAGACCCGTCACGTCTATGAAATTATTGGAACCGGCTTAAATTCAATTGAAGCTTGATCCATGGAATTAGTATTAAGTATTACATAATTGAAGATGTAAGACACAATTAATGAACCAATCCATTTGAAATTGAAAAGGAAATCTAAATTAGACTCAATTATTTATTATTGCAATAAATTTTTAATGATCATAATACCGTAGTTATAACTACGCCTTTGGTTTGGATTAATAAGAAATAATTATTGGGTTGTTGAGGAAGTTGGTGGGTCCCGTTTTATTGCATGGAGAATTTGGTAGCGTTGAAAAGAACGTAGTGTTTGTCGTTTTCAATCAAAGCAATCAAAAGTGAATGCGTCGTATAGGGATTAGAGTTCTGTTTGAACTTGGCGTTGTTCTCCAACATAATTTTTCCCATTTTTATTTGACCCCAATATTCTTAAAAGTTGGCACCACTTTTTTTTTCCCTCTATTTTCTTCAATTTTTTATTTAAATTATATAAAAAATAATAATAACATAATAATATTAAATACAGTCTTAAAATATGTTAGCTTCGCCCACTCTCTTTGACAAAAGTAAGTCTATTATTAAAAAAATAAATTTTTATATGAATCTTAAATTTATCTATTTTTTCTAAAAAGAGTGCGCGAAACTTACATATCCTAAAATTGTAAATATCATTTCTCATAATTTTATCACGTTGTAATTAAGAACACCAACACTTTCGGTGTATAGTTCCTCCAATTATATTTACAACATTTAGGTCTCGTTTGGATATAGAAACGGTTTTATCTCATATCATTATTATAACTTTTTTAAATTCTCATAAAAAAAATATAATAAATAATTCAATTTTTTTCAAATATCAAAATAATAATATTATTAAAAAATAATATTATAATAATATTTTATTCAATTTTTATATAAAATCATATCATCTTATCTGACTGTACAAACAGGACCTTAGTAATCACTCCTATTTTTCTTCATAAATTTAAATAAAATGACACAAGTGGTGTGTTAACGATAGAATTGATTATTAAGGCTGCTGGGTAATTATGTACCAAACCCACAAGCACAGTACTTTCACTGTGCTACCATTTTCACCAGCACTCATCCTTCCTATTAACACCATTATCATCCTCTTATGAACATCATTACTTCAAAAAAAAAAAAAAAAACTAATAAATGTTAACACTATAATCATAATTTTAGCACCATGGTCGTACGATAATAAAAGTTGTTACTCCACTACCACCAGTTCCTAACAATATCAAATGAGTAGTTAATATTTTTTCCCCTGCCAATATAAAGAAATATTTTAATTATAAATAAATTATATAAAAGTAAATTTATAAATTGACGTAATTTGATGTAGTACGTCAGACTATAAAATTATTTTAATTATAAAGTATATATAACAGAACACATAAAATCATGTCAGTTAATTATAAGTTTATTTTTATAAAATATATTTATGTAACATTTCTTGCTAATATAACACGCATAAATAAGAATATAAAGAAAAATAATCATATTATGTGAATACAAAGGCATTTTTTTAGAAGTGTTAGATTCATAAAAATATTTTATAGAAATAAATATCATAATCTAAGATTTAGTTGTGTGAAATCTAACAATAAATAAAAATATATATATATATTTGGGATAATTCAAAGAGGGAAGGATATTGTTTTGAAGGATGTTTTGGTTTTTTAATTATTAAATTTTAAGTATTTAGCACAAACAAAACAAGTCGTTGATTATTTATTAATTTGAGAAGTAGAGAAAAAAAAATTATTTCATTGATATCTTTATTAATGATCATATTATTATATCATTTTCTATAATATATATATATATAAACAAAAAAGAGTTTTTGGAGGTGGGGGGAGGTTAGCGTGTATGGTGAAAGGCAGCCGGGTGTTCGGCTCGAATAACGGAGTCGTAGTTCCCGACACACGGCACGCGAGGACCACAGCCATAGAGGAACTGCCACGTGGATTTAAAAGGGTCACCTGTTGGATTTGCGTCTTTTTGGATGAAAGATTTGACTTCCCCCACCACGCCATACCAACTCTTTTCTTTATTTCTTTTATTATTATTTTTTTTTGTCTTTTTTAAGTATTGATATCTGAGAAATTCAAGAATTGTGGGCTACTTTTCCAAATCCACGCTTTCTTTCCTTTCGCCTTTTTCATTGCGCCCATTTGCGCTCTCAAAATATTCTCTACTTCTTCGAAAACCAAAACATATATATATATTGCACCCTAGAAATTGTAATACATATTAAAAATTAAAAAATGTATATTATTTATTCATTCTATTAATATGATTGGCTGTATCGTTTTTTTAATATAAAATAATTACTCTCTACAATCACATCAGTAAAGACTGTGAAGTGTACAAAACATACCTCAAAATAATTGTATGTAACAAAACTCTTTTAAATTTTACCTCTCAAAACAATTTTGACTGTTGTGTCCAATATATAAGTCATGTTAAGTCTAAACGAGCCTATCTAAATCTTAAACTAAATTAAATTTAGGACATGTTTGATAAATGAGAAAAGTTTAAATGAGAATTCTGTAAATAACAATCAAATGGTTTGAATTAAGATGATTTATTGAGTTTTAGAAAATGAAAAAAAAAAGTTGAATAAAAAAATTGTAAAATTGAAATATTATTTGAATTTAATTTTTTAATATTATTTTTGTTTGAAATTTGAAAAAGTTGTATTTTTTTATTTTGTTTAGAAGTTTGAAAAAGTTGTAATGGAGTTAAAAATTTAAAATTGAAAATTGAAATGTGTTTTGCCCTTTGAGTGATATTTGCAAAAGAAATTATGATAAATTTTAAAACGAAATGAGATGTTTTCAATTCATCTCACTTCCCAAACATAGCCTTAACTCGCGAGTTTTGATTAAAATTGTCAATATTAAATATCATAAGTTGGATTTAAGTTGTGTCGATTTGAAATTGGATTGTATTATACCCAATTTATTTTAAACTTGTGAGATCGTTGTTAAGTTTGTATTGAGTTCATACATCGAATTAGCATGATACATTGAAAATATAGATGTATTTAGTTAATTTAATTGTATTTTTTGCCCTACCAAAAAAAAGGTGAAACTAGCACTAAATGGAAAAAATAAAAAAAGTAGATTGAACATTTGTAAAAAATAAAATAAAATAAACTCGTACGAAATTTCTATTTCGTTTAGATAGTGAAAGTGTTTTATCTCATCTCAATTCATTATTATAACTTTCTCGAATTCTTACACAAAATATAATAAACAAATCAACTTTTTCAAATCTCAACATAATAATATTAAAAAATAATATTCTAACAATATTTTATTTAACTTTTAACTTTGATCTAAAACTATCTTATTTCATCTCATTATCCAAACCGCACGTTATCATATAACCTTGAGTTGGGATATAGAAACGATCTTGAATAAAAGGAGGGAAGCATATTCGATTTGTACTTAAGATATGAAGTTGATTTGCTTAGCTGGTGCTTCACTTCACAGCCAATATCCAACTTAATGCTAAATTTAATCATTGAAGTAGAAAGGACTACATTATTGAGAATCCTTTTATTTTGGGTATTATTTTGCCACCAAAATTAATAAACCAATAATTTTACTTACTTGTTGGGATTCTAAAATAAATGAGTTGTGATTTAATGCCTTTTAATTCCTTTGATCTTGGATCTGGAAACCAATAGGAGAAATAAATACAGAATTTAAACGAGTCATGATGAATCCCAATTATCGTCCTAAGCTTTTAACACTAATTCATTGCATTCATCACAATGAGGTGGTTCAATGGTCTTAATTAACACACGCTAGAATGTAGATAGCATTGGATTAACTTTTTAGGTGCCGTTTTGATAGTGAGTTGAGATTAGATGAGTTGAAATAAAAGTTAAAAGTTAAATAAAATATTGATAAAATATTATTATTATTTTGAGATTTGAAAAAGTTGAATTGTTTATTATATTTTAAGTGAAAATTAAAAAAAATTGTAATTATGAGATAAAAAATACATTCACTATCCAAACAGGGTCTACTCTGTTTATGTCAATCCTAGGGATTGATATTTCCTACGATCTTCTACATTTTGTACAATTTAAAGAGAGATAAATGCAATATATAAATTCCGCTGCATTAAATATTGTATTAAAGGTTGCTCATACAATGGACTTTACATATTGTGTTTATTTCTTTCCAACTCTTGATCTTCGTCACTCTATCGAAGACAATTTTAATGCAAGTTTTTGTGTTTATATCTCAATCTCAATTCGGGAAAGACTTGGATGCTTAAATTCAACTTGACATCGCTTCTTGCATGCCACTTTTACAATGTTTTTTTGTTTAAACAAACTTGCATTGAAATTAAAAGTGAGAATCTAAAAGGTGAGGTTTGGAAACTCTCCAAAAAAAAAAAAACCTATTTATATAAATTGTAGTACATACAATAAGAAATAAAAATAAAAATATAATGAGACCAATAATCATATTAAGTCATAAAAAATTAATATATATCTTTTTTTTCAAACTTTTGGAGGGGCCATGGCCCCTGCCCCTTCATAGGGCTGCCGATGGGTACAAAGAGTAATGTATGGTATTAATTGAAATCCCATTTTTGGAGAAGTGTTTTAACCATATTTAAAACATTAATTTGGATTGAGTTTTCAAATCCACCAAATTTTAGATGTTCGAACCTCTTATATTTTTTACTTCCAAAAGTTATTTTCTCGTGTAATATTGTAAAATGTTTGTTCGGACTCTTACGCTTTTATTATGAAATGAACAAAGTAGACACTGGATTAAAACGACCTTGCCTTAAAAGAGAGAGGTTTGTAAAAGCTTTGCAATGCTTGTTTTATTGAGATTTATTATTGATGCCATCGGTTTTTTTATTTTTATTTTTTTGGTCTAGTTTCAATTGTAAGACAAGTCAAAAGATTGTTTTTCGTTTATGAACAAATTTTTAAAAAATTATATAATAAAACATGACGTATCTTATTAACTTACGTCAATTTGTAAGTTTAATTTTATGATATATTTTTTATAAAAAACAATAATTCAAAATAGAAATTTCATTTTATCTTTCACAATTACTAATTGATGAGGCGAGGAAGACTCTCGTCAAATAACCTCATTTTCATATCCAGCTTTTTCAGGATATGAGATGGCCCACGCTGGTTAGTACGCACGCAACTGCACATGCAAATGTAGACTTCTCATCAATATATACCTTATTTTAAAGGGTTGCTATTAATTGAAATATTGGGACACTTTCTGGCTAAGAACATGGTTTTAGGTGGCACTAATAAATTAATAAATAAATAATAACCCCTTGCATGTGTATATATATATATATATATATATAATTCTTCATAAACACCGAATGCTCAATTGGATCATCCCCTCATGTCAACATCACACAACCCCCCAATTGCCCATAAAATAAAGGTACAATTATTTTAGATATTTTTTTCTTGTTTTTTAATGGTTCTTCCCATGTGCATTTAAGGCCAAAAATCATTAATTTTAATATTCCCATATCTTAGCCACTTGGGGGATTTTTTAATGTTTTTTTTAATTATTATTATTTTTTTCCTCAGCAAGTGATGTACATATATAACTCCATTAAAAAAATGTACATCTTGATTGAATTAATTTTACACAAAATCATATTACTCTGTATACTCCCCTTAAAAAAAATAGATAAATCCACAACTTCCCGTTCGAGATCCGCCCGTAAATTAGGATCCGAAAGACACAAACACTATATGTAGCAATTACTTTGGTAGGAGAAAATAAAATCACATGTTATAATATTATGTTACTATCCACTATATTCAGCCCATGCCAATGGGAAAAATAAAAAATAAAATTATGCCCATGATTAATTAAAAATTACTAAATGCTGCCCAAACATGAAAACGACGGCACTTTATGGTTACGGGCAGCTTTGAAAGATCGAGAATGTCCCAATCGTATTTTGTTTTTGGGCCACTCTCTGCTGTATGGGTCTCAGTTGTAAGCCCTTACGACTTAAAACTAAGGACTACCAAAGCATGCAGCTTTGTTAGTTTTGTCCCTTTAACAAAACTTGTTGATCGATTACGAGCAGCTTTGCTTATTATTTATTAAGTTATTATATTTTCAAGTCGGTGTGTAGAGTATATTTTCTATATACAATAGAACAACCTATATGTGGAACATGTAACCTTGAGGTATATGGCCAAACCACGACGAAGACTTCGATATCTAATGTTTATATAATTAGTATGTATATTACCCTAGAAATTTGATTAACTATCTTTTCAATTAATGTCACGATATCAAAAATGAAAGGTTATTTCTTTTGAAAAATATATCACTATAAGAAAAATAAGTATTTGTGATGGATTACTTACGATGATAACGACTATTTGAGACAAAATCAGACTCATTTTGATAGAAAATAATCATTTTTACTGTAAATAACTGGTCACAAATAAACAATTTTCTTGTAGTAAATATATAAATCAAATTGATACAAAAATGTGACAAGATTAGAAATGAAATTCAGATCATTTTGTAGGATTTATCAAGCACGTACGTACAATCTAACCTATTTAATTTTAGCAACTTGGAGCATGCTATATTGGTATGAAAAAGGTGACAAGGAGGACAAAAATGTCCCTAAATGTTTCCTTAAACAAGGCTAGCTAGGGTTTAAACTCACATTAAAGAAGAAATATTTAATTTACAGCTAGGGTTTGAGATTTTCTTGGAGAAAATAAATACTAGTCAATGGTTTTGACGTACGTGCATGAGGGGGGTAGAGAACAAGGAATCATGTTGTCTTTGTTTGCCCTAATAGGTAGGACCCATTTTTCTTGACATGTCTATGCCATGTTCCCCCTTGAAGTTGGATTCAAACCCTGACTCGTCGGGTGTACCCTATAAGAGGACGCCACGTGTTCTTGATTAGGATGGAACACCACTTTAACCCAAAAAAAAAAAAAGTTAGTGCAAGTAGAGAGCCTCTTGCTTTGCTTTGGTTTTTTTAATGGTCTTATTTTTGTTGTGAAGTAGGATCAACCGATATATACTCATGGCATTTTATGTCATGCATCGATTCGGATGGCCTTTTAATAAAAAAAAATATGCATATGATGATGTGATTCATATGTCCATTTTATGGATTCCATGTTAAGAATATGAGATTTCGTGAGCATCATTTTAATTAATCGAATTTTCTATCGACATATTCTTAGTGGGGTTGAAGTTTAGGTCATAATTTCAGGTAAATATCACGATTGTTGATTTGTTATTAAAATATCGGCGATTATATAAAAAATATTTTGACCACACCTGGCCTCGATTGGTTACGCAATTTAGATGAGATGAGATGTTTTGTTGAAGTTGAATAAAATATTATTATAATATAATTTTTGTTTTGAGATTTGAGAATGTTGAATTGTTTATTATATCTTGTGTGGGAGTTTGAAAAAATTATAATAATTATATGAGATGAGATGAGATAATTTCGTTTTGTGTAACCAAACCAACCCTTAAGATATTAAAATATTTAAAAATTAATATATCAATGTTTTATATTATTTAAAGAGTTATTCTATTTATAAGTCGATATATAAAACATACTTTTTATATCGTTGACATTACAAGACTTGATTTGTAATAAATTTAAATTTTAAATTTATCTTATAAATTAATTTTTGCTATATCAACAACATCGAACGTGTGCTTTACACACATTCTGTACAAATATAATTTTTCTTATTTAAATTATTATTCTTCTATCTCTAAATTATAAAGGTATATTTATATCTAAAATAAAGATTAAAAAAAAAAACAAAAAACGAAAGAAAGAAACAATTCGAAATGACACGTGACAAAAGGGGGTCAAGTAAGCAATCAATGAAAAGGCAAGTCTATTATCTGTGGATGAGAGACGTGTCGATAAAAAAGGCCAAGAATCATACCAAACTAAATAAAGTCTCTAAGCTTTGTTCAATGTATAGTTGATTCTTTCAAATCAAAGTGGAAAATGGACCACATCCGCCTGACTTTTATGTAAAAGCACATTCCTTTTCTTGGTGAACCACTTTCCATGCATTTCCCTTATTATTATTTTTTTTAAACGCTACTTGGACCCATAAAACTGAATGATAAAATTGACCGATTGCGATTTTTATTTTTATTTTTTTAATTTAATAATTAAGAAATTAATTATTAACAAATTGATATTTATTTTATTTTTTAAAAATTTCTTAAAATATATAAAAAAAATAGTTGAAAAAAAAAATACATTTACACTTGTCGGTCAGCTTTCTCAATTAGAAATATAGGTTGGAATAGCATTATCTTTTTTCTTTTTCAGATATGAAATTATTATATTATTATTAAGATAAAGAAAGTTTAAAAATTAGTTACTGAATTTTGGTATAAAAACAAAATAACTTTTGGATTAAAATGAGAATTTATAATACCTTACTTTCTCCTATTTTTGAAAAATAATATTTTTGTTGTGATGCCTAATGCATTAGAGATAAAATCAAATAAAAGGTTTGATTTAATTGATTTTGAGGTTTATTTTATAAACATATTTGAGTTTTATAATTATCAAGATATTTATTTTATCTCATTTATGTAATTTGTCTGTAAATATAAACTTATATACATTGTATTCGATTCATCGATAATTATAAAGATATATCCCACCTTGTTCTCTTTCCCTAATTCTCCTCCATTTTTTTCCTACTTTATTTTCTATTTTAGGCTAAGTTATGTCATAATGTACATCCAAGTGTGAGAAATTTGGCCCTATCTTGAAACTTTGAGGAAAAAGTGGATAAAGGTGATGGTAACTTTTAACTCACATCAAAGAAGGAAACAACCTTTAATTTAGATTATAGCCACAAAGTGATGGTATAATGTTAAGAGAAATACAGTCACAAAGAGATTACACAAAAATAGTCATACAAATTGACGTGATTTTATGTGATCCGTTATATCTATTTTACAGTAAAAGTAATATTACAATCTATTGAACTATATCAAACTACGTCGGTTTGTAAGATTTTTTGTGGCTAAAATTGAGAGTAGGATCTCTAAAAAAATTAATAAATGAGTAGTGAGGACAAGGGAGAACGGGTGGTCCGGAAATATCACCTCAAGAGAAAAATGATGCGCCACAAACTTTAACGATAAGGCCGACCAAGAACACAGCAGGCATTATATAATGGAATGTGTTTGGATTGGCAAATGCCAAAATGGGCATTAAATGCATTACATTTTGCCAACCCAAGATGTGCTTTTTCTTGATTAGAGTTGTTGTCCGAAGCCAGCTCATTAGACTCATCTATGCACCATAGAATTAAAAACAACCTCTAATTAAAAGGAACAAGGTGTCTGAATTTGAGAATTCGAATGAGAGATAGACATATAAAATAAGTTCAATAATATTTAATATTGTCATTGTAGATATTTGAAATAATATTAAATGAACAATAAATATTATAAAAACTACTGTATGTGTTTATCTCTCTCATTCTCATTTGAGATCCTCAAGTTTCACAACAATTTGAAGGTATGTAAGGAGGACACCCATGTCATTTTCTTTTGACATTGAGTCTTGAATGAGACATGGCAACAAACATCAAATTCTCCTTCTGCTATATATCTCTGCAAATAATTGTGTATTGCAGTGTGCATCCAAGTTAACAGGAGGCACTGCTGACACTTGAACATGGGCTGTCTGGTTTGGTTATACAAAACCATCTATCTCATCTTATCTTATATAATCATTACAACTTTTTCAAACTCGTACACAAAATATAATAAACAATTCAACTTTCAACAAAACATCTCGTCTCAACTGAACTGCATAACCAAATGAAACTTTATTCTTCAATATTGCCTAGCAAGACAAAGAACTCTTGCAAGATAAAAAAGTTTATTTATTTATTTTTTCTTAAATGTGATTTATTTGTGTGGAAATTTCTTTCTTGACTTAGTTCAATCATCCCACTTTCTCATTTTCATTATTAACTTATTTATTTATTTTGTGGCTATAAAATAAGATTTTCCCTTATTTTGTTTCAACAAGGATATCAGCTAGGATTATTTTACCTTGAGGGCATATAGTCTTTTCATGCCACATGAATAAAATTAATTGCTGGATCACGCCTAACCTAAAAATGATTCCAAGAGTATTATTACAAAAGGGTCTTTTTCATCATTTGATTCATTTCTATTTAATCTTTGACCAATGCAGTTCCTCCCTTCCCCCTCTTCCTTTTCATACTTTACTGTACTTTCCTGGTTCTTTGCACCCACATCAAGGCGCCCCTTTTGATATTCTATATGGTTTATATGCAATACCCATTTGCTAGGATTAATGCTCCTTCCAGGAACCTTCTGTGTTTGATAATTATGATACCTAATTTTTATTGCATCCTGAAATCTCTTTGCTCAGTATAATTAAAAAATAATTATTTAATCACGAAACAAAAAATAAAATAAAAATAAAAATAAAAACAAAAAAATTGTCAACGGTAGCTCCCAGCAGGAGTTAAGAGCGGTGGGATAGTATTATTAAAAAATTAAAGATAACAATCACATCTGCTCTATTTTCATGGCATGTGTACACCAAATATGAGAGAAAAGCACATACCTCTGGTGTTGGAAGATGAGCTATAGCCATCATACTTTGTCCCTGATTGACTGTTGTTTGTGTGTTGTGAAGTTTGCCACTCTCTGCCTTTTACAACTTCACTAATTGCTCTCAATGTAGTGTAATGGGCTAACTACATTCATATAGAGTAAGGGCTAGTAGCTTCCTTAAGTTTTAACAAAATTGCCCGGCCCATTATAGGCCCACATTATGACCATGCTAGCCCACACAAATAATAATAATAATAAAAAATAGAACAATCTCCTATTTCAACGGCAAAATCAGTGAACTACAAATTGAACATAAACTTGCATTTCAAAAACACATCCCGGCTTGAATGTGTATGCAATCAACATATGCATGGCATTGGAATTTTAGTAGGGTGGGAAGTTGGGAACAGGAATTGGATTCCTTTTTTAGTATGATGTTCCCTTTAAATGATTTGAGCAAAAGAGCACAACAGATTGGAACAGTCATGTATCTAATAATAGGCAAAATTCCATAGCATTACAGTCCACCCATTTGATGGTTTGGTTGAGTTCAATTAGAGCATTAGTAGTGAATTTAACAAAGTTTGACTAAAGAATTCACTTTTATAATAAACTATTTAAATCTATCACTATTCTATTAAAATATTAATTTTGACTTTATTTATTTATTTTAATTCTAATTATAATTTGAATATTTATTCGTTATTAAAAAAGTACTCATTAATTTTCTAACTTTGATATTAGATTTTAAAAGAAAAATTTGGCATAAACTAATAATAATATTACATAACTAGAACTTGAAGCACTCTAGCAAAATGATGCCACATCATTGAAATGATGTCTGATGGAGATTGTCTTTCTTTTGTGGTTGAGTTTGAGATTTGGGCACTTTGTGCTTTTGAGATGAAGAGAAATTTTTTGGAGTTGTGAGTTCGTGCGAAACGAATAGCATGCGGGAGAGAGAATTATTTATGCCAAAATAATATTTGGCCAGAAACTTAGACTTAACAGATTTGACTAGTGAAAATGATCAAAGTTAAAAGTATTGTAGCTTTGTTGAGTCCACTACAATGAGTTTTTATGCAATCTAGTTAAACTTTGGCCAAAATATAACTTTGTTGAGTCCACTACTAGTGCTCTAAGTAGCGTAAAAAGTTTGCACTTTTTACATACAAAATTGACATTTTTATTATTATCGGGAAATATATTAGCCACAAAGTGATTACACAAAAACAATCCTATAAACTGACATGGCTTGATGTGATTTGTCAATTATAAAATTGCTTTTATTATTTTTGTGTAATTCTTTTGTGAATGTAGCAGTCTTTTTTTATTTCCAATTCTCGACCCCAAATCATAATAGTTTACGAATAATGATAGGGTTACTACCCTACTACTACTTCTTTTGTATTTGATTTTTTTTTAATTTTTATTTTACTTAATGATTAAGGAAGTGAATATTAGTAAAGTTCTATATATTTTTTTAATTTTTTCTTAATGATTAAAGATGTTAAAAAAATACTTAAAAGAAAATGATAAAAAAAAAAAAAAACTTGAAATGCACTTAGATAGTAATAGAGCAGGAATCCTATCACTACCCAACACAGTGAGAACTTCATTTAAAATTTGAGAACAGTGAATTCATGAACAAAACGTGTGGATCGATATGAATATGTTATTTGGAGTAGTTAATGATTGTAATTAGGAGGGCAAAAGTTTTATTTGTATTTAAATTTGTGATATTGTAATGAATAAATCTTTGCATCAACCTACTGTTTCACATCAGTCAATCCACACTTAACGTGGCTTCATCTTAACCACTCACTTTAAAATTTGATTTATGAGAGAAACGGATTAATGAGAGAGAGCAAGAGGAGAGAGAGAAAGAGTGAGAGGAGGAGATGAGAGAGAGGATGAGAGAGAGCGAGAGGAGAGAGAGAGCGAGAGAGCGAGAGGAGCAAGTGAGAGGAGAGAGAGAGAGAGAGCGCCAGGAGAGAGAGAGAGAACGAGCGAGAGGAGCGAGAGGAGAGCGAGAGAGAGAGAGAGAGCGCGAGCGAGAGGAGAGAGAGCGAGAGGATGAGAGAGAGAGCGAGCGAGAGGAGAGAGAGAGAGACGATCTGATGAGAGAGAGAGCTGAAGAGAGAGAGGAAGAGAGAGCTGGGTCTGTGCGAGACGGAGAGAGAAGAAGAGAAAAGGTCTGGACTCTGGACAACAAAGGAGAAAAAAAAAAATAGTGAGAGGAGGTGCCACGTAGGATGTACAAAGTGTGCACCCTACATTAGACTGACCAGTAGAATTACTCTATTGTAATAAGTGATTTGTATAAGATTTTCTTATTTTAATTTTTAATCTTTATTTTTGCTTTTATTTTCATTAATAAAAAAAATATAAAAAAATGATAAGCGGGAGGCGCGACGCGAGATGATCGGCCCAAGCTTAGACATGAGATGATAATTGATAAGTGGGCTTCTTTTGCTGAATTTGGCGGTAGGTTTGAGTTAATCCAGCGGTGGGCTTGAGAGAGAGAGAGAGAGAGAGAGAGGGGGCTTAGGTTTGGTTTAGGTAGTGAAAATGTTTGAGAATATTTGTGAATAGTAGTGAAAAAGTAATAATAGAATATTGAATAGTAATAAAAAGTAGGTAAAAAGTAATGAATAGTAGAAAAAGTAGGTGAAAAGTAATAATAAAGTAAAGAATAGTAGTGAGAGTGTTTGAGAGTACCTGAGGTATTCTCGGTACCCAAACAAGGCCTTAAAGTGCCACACCGCGGGAGGCGCGACGCGAAAGGGAGAGGGGGCTCGTCGGCCTGGAAGCGAAGCGGAGAGGGGAAGCGGAGAGAGAGAAGTTTCTGAGCAGACTGACTTGTTTTTTGAAATTCAGAGGGAAAAGTTGAAGAAAAAAGTACAAAAAAAAAAGCCGGCTGGGGTTGTATACTGGGAGTGCTCGGAGCTCCCTTTCAATACTGTGATACTTACGTTATTATATAATGCATTCTTGCACTTCAGTGTCGTTGGACCTTGTAACTCTCTCTCCCTCTCTCTGTGTGTAGTATATGCATTAAGATGTTTACTCTCAATTTATATCTGTCTTTTCTGTGTTTGGTGCAGAGTTTTCACTTGGGTTTTGCTAATAATTCGAGTTTGAGGCCGTTTAGAAGATCAAGAATTTGTCTTTCTTAGGTGGGTTGGTTACTTTTCCTTTCAAATTTCAAGGCACTGCATTCAATTCATTGTAATATTTTTTTTGTTTGTTTGCTCAGAAAATTATTGGAAAAAAGATCTTAACATAATATATATTTTCCTTTGAATTACCCGAAGTGCACTTGTGGAAACTCCTTACCGAAGGTAGTGCATCCCGGGATTAGTCGGGATGTTGTTCCCGGACACGAGGTGCCAATAAAAAAAAAAAGGCCATCAAATTTTAATTTTTGTCGTAACAGTTTGGGGACTGTTATTAATATATAAGGGCTAAAATATGAATGATTTGGGAGTATGTAGATGTCCCATGAAAATTGGATGTTTTCATTGCCCTCTGCTATGCATAGTGAAAAATTGTATACTGTGAGCGGGAACTTTCAAGAGGATGGAAAACATATATTGGTTCTTTAGCACAATTTATGACGATGGTTTCAACATTTTCGCAGCGTACATTCGAGATGATGGATTTGTACCTTCAGAACAGATAAAATGAAAACAGACGTTCAATTTGCATGGTACAATCAAAGGGGCCCTATTTAGTTCATAAGTTTGGCCGTCTTCCTAATGATTTGGCAATAAATATTTCTAGTCTTGATCCTGAATTTATCAAGCCAGTGTGTCTAGGGATGATAAAATTCAAGATGAACAACACTATTTCTCACATTTTACAGCTCATTTATCTATTGAGAGTTGTCATTTTCAAAATGCATGTATTTCAACTTGAAGGTTTAAACTAACATGTAATATCTATCCTG
>QEOT01001733.1:15505-56044 GCA_003123785.1 Pterocarya stenoptera | reverse complement strand
TAGCTTTTTTGCTTGAATGGCCCACTTGGGTGAGATCTTAATGATGCATAACTTGACAAACAGACATGTTGTAGTAAAGACTTGGTGTTGTATGTGTAAACAAAATGGAATAAACATTGATCATCTTCTGCTACACTGTGGTTTGGCTGAAACTTGTGGGCAGCGATATTCAACACTTTTTTGGATTGAGTGGGGTTATTGGCATGTTAATGGAATCCTTTAGGAAGTCGTAGAAATTCAGAAGTTTGGAGGACGGTCTGTTCGTGCTTGATATGGTGAATTTGGCAAGAACACAATGCTTGAACTTTGGAAGGCTGCAATAGATGGTGACAGAGTTAAAAGCCATAATATTTAATTACCTTTATGTTTGGATGGCTACTCACAACAGCTCCCAACTGTCTAGTCTTTTAGATTTCAAAGGCTTCTCTTTTCATTTTTCCTTGCTAGTTGAGTGTATCCATTTGAATGTCTGTCGTGCGTGCCCCTTTGGACTTTCAAGAAATTGAGTTACTTATACAAACTCATTAAATCTCTCTCTTGATAATTCTTTCGTACTTGTTATGGTGTATTTGGCAAGAACATAATGCTCCAACTTTGGAAGACCGCAAGAGAATGATGACAGAGTTAAAAGCCTCGATTACCTTTGTGTTTGGAAGGATGCTCATAACAGCTCCCAACTCTCTAGCTTTTTAGATTTCAAAGACTGCTCTTTTCATTTTTCCTTGCAAGTAGGGTGTATCCATTTGTATGTTTCCCATGCCCCTTTGGACTTTCAAGAAACCGAGTTACTTGTACAAAATCATTCTCTAAATCTCTCTCTTGATAATTCCTTGCAGGAAAGAGGCATCATAAAACCAGAAAATAGGCACGACAAGGGCACTTTTACAGAATACAAGAAGTTAGGCACCAAGGATGATCTTCTAATTTCCCATTCTCCTATAGCCCAGCAAGATAGCCTACCTCCTTTAGTTAATGCATTGAAAGCTTCAGCTGAACAAAATGTTGCCAGCTTTCACTTCCCTGGGCATAACAGAGGACGTGCTGCCACACCATCATTAACTCAAATAATTGGTTTAAAACCATTTGCCACGATTTGCCTGAGCTTCCGGAGCTTGACAACCTATTTTCTCTAGAGGGGCCTATTTTAGAAGCACAAAGACAAGCAGCCAAACTCTTTGGGTCATCAGAGACATGGTTTCTTGTTGGGGGTACGACTTGTGGAATACAAGCAGCAATAATGGCAACTTGTTCTCCTGGAGAATTTCTAATTCTTCCTTGGAATTCCCATATATCTGCTATATCTGCCATGGTATTATCTGGTGCACGACCCAAGTACATCATTCCTCAGTATGATTTTGAATGGGACATTGCCAGCAGCATGACTTCATCACAGGTGAGTTTCATGTACATGCTTACAACATTGTTAGCATTGTAATCTTTTCAACTTTAACCCCTAGGTGTTGTTTCAAGTGGTAAGGACCTTGGTCTTGGTGGTTTGCTCCCTCCATGTCTATGATTTGGTGCAAACAATTTCTAGGGACCCTCGGACTGGTGATTTTTTCCCTTGAATTCTCCAAGTCACACTTGCAGAAAACTCCTTGTCGAGGGCCTGTGCACCCCGGGATTAGTCGGGACTTTGTTTTTGGACACCCTATGCCAATCAGACAACAAATATTTTCACCTTTAAAGGCCATTTCTTGCTGATAATAAATTGGTATTCCAATGTAGTCCCGAAATAGAGTTAGAACTTTGGTGATGGTGTAATATTAACAATGAAGCTTTTTTAAGGGACCAAAACAAAGTTTTTATACTGGCATTTTCTTTTTTGTCTTTTGTTTTAGTAACAGTAAGCAGCCATGTTGTTATTAAAACTATACTTATTTACGGATCAAGGTGGCTGTTTTTGCAGGTAGAGCAAGCAGTCAAGGAACTAGAGATGGAAGGTCAAAGGGCAGCTGCAGTATTTATCACTTCCCCCTCATATCATGGTATATGTAGCAACTTGACCGAAATTTCCCAGCTGTGTCATTCCCATGGAATTCCTTTGATTGTTGATGAGGCTCATAGGGCACATCTTGGATTTCATCCCCAGCTTCCCAATTCAGCCCTTCAGCAAGGAGCTGATCTTACAGTACAGTCCACTCACAAAGTTTTATGCTCTCTCACACAGTCCTCAATGCTACACATGTCGGGGAATATGGTAGATAGTGAAAGAATATGTAGATATCTCCAAACTCTTCAAAGCACCAGTCCTAGTTATTTGCTTTTGGCATCATTAGATGCTGCTAGATCTCAATTAAGTGAAAATCCAGATACTATGTTCAAAAGAGCAATGGAATTAGCCTTTGAAGCTAAATACTTGATCAAGGAAATACCAGGCATTTCAGTGCTTGACCTTGCAAGATTTTCTAACTTTCCAGCCATTGATCCTTTGCGACTTAGTATTGGTTTTTGGCAGCTTGGTTTGTCTGGTTATGAAGCTGATGAATTCTTGTGCAGAGATCATGGGATCGTTTGTGAACTTGTTGGGAACCGATCTATTACTTTTGCAATCAACCTTGGAACTAGTAGAGATGATATTCAGAGGCTTATATTAGGAATAGAGCATCTAGTAGGAATCACTGCACCGGTTGATGGAGAAAAAGGGTATGGGGAGTTTAATGGTTATGCACCCTTCGCAGATATCAAAATGAGCCTGACTCCCAGGGATGCCTTTTTTGCAAGTAAAAATAAAGTCATTATAGGAGAGAGCGTTGGGAAAGTTTGTGGAGAGCTTATATGTCCATATCCGCCAGGGATAACAGTTATGATCCCTGGTGAGGTTATTACAGAGAAAGCTTTGGAGTATCTACTAGATTTTAGAAGCAAAGGTGCTGTTATAACTGGAGCCTCGGATACTTCTCTATCTTCTATAGTAATTTGCAATGTGTAGTTCATTACTGTGTAGAAGTGCATCTAGCTGCCAAATCCTTGCTTCAGCTTAAGGTAGTGGCAGGGCACATGAAGTCGGGAGTACTCGTGTAGTTTGTATGTGCATGCCCGCCATTGATACTAGCAACCACCACACTATAAGCCTGTACCTTTTTCCATTAAATCTTTGGGAGAGCTTTGGAGAATGACTTTCCTTTCCCCTTTGAATATTGGCCATGAGTTTTACTGCATCATCCAAGGTACTTAACCATAAATGAGGTAAATGAAGTCTGCCAGAAACTTTGTTACATGTGCGGTACTTGTCACTCGCGCTTCATATTTCAGCTACTTTATGACAAGGCTTCATATTTATCGAGGCATGTTTGCAGCAATGAAATCTTGTGTTTTTCTTTTTTCATACCCTTGAAGCAAAATGAATATTGTTTTCATATTCGTTTATTCACAGCACTTTTAAGTCTTCTTTTCACATGATCAATGTATTTAGGAGGGGAATGGTCCTTAAGGGAGGATAACATAGTGATCCCAGATGCGGTGCACGGAACTGGAGTTTACTCTACAGGAGTGGGTCTGAAGGGCCTTTGCCTTGGATAAGTTTCCCGACATAAAAAAAAAAAAAAAAAGAACTTAGTGATCCCAGTACGTTTGTTACCCTCTCAAGGTACATAAGAAGGGAGGAATTACTTCATTTCCCGTGGAGTGATGTTATTATTTACTTTATTTATTTGCATGTCTAGCACTTAAATAAACAATTTAAGTGGTCATTTTACATTAGCAGCTGTGATTAGGGATGGAAAATTTTAGTATGAATTGGGCGATAGAATAGCATTTTGCTCTCCAATAACAGGTACATTTGTTCTCGTTAAGTTACATAAGAAGGGAGGGATTACTTCATTTCTGTTTCGTTCTAAATTCCAGCCCATTTGGGCCTGTTCTGTTCAATTTCAGTCATGTCGATTGCAATTTTGCGTCTTGGACTTTATTCCGATTTGGACTGTTTTAATGGCAGATTTTTAATTTCCTCCAGCTTGGATGACATTTTTGTAAATTTTAAATCTAGAAGACACTCATGTAATTTAAAATCAAAAAGCCATTTATATAATTTTAATTTTTTTGGAATATTAAATGTCTCCTCATTCTCTCTCTAAAAAAAATCTCATTATTTTTAATAATTTCTCGACTTTTATATAATTGTGATTTTTTATGATATTATCTTTTAACACCATTATCTTCATATTTTTTTTTTAATGTTTTCAACGTATATTCATTTTATAAATTTTGAATTTTTCTATATATATACACATACATACATACATGATACATAGTTACGTCCACATTTATTTATTTCGTTAATTATCAGTTTATATTTTTAAATATATATAGATATATATTTATAACTAATCCTGAAATGGTATCCTAAAATGGTATGCACCAGTTTATAAAAATTGTCTACATGCTAAGAAAACAAACAAATACATAAATAACAAAATGAAAACAAAAGCTGTTCTAATAATCATACATTGTTTAGAAAACTCTTTAATAATATTTAAATTGCTATGAAAATTCAAAACATGATCTTAAAACTTCTTAAAATAATTGACTTCTTCATGAAAATTAAAGTTTGGCCCAACAAATTCTAAAACTTATGGCCTGCAATAATTATTGTTTATTCTCCTTGTGAGTCCTTTTTAAGCTTTTTCTTGGGTTCTTTCGAATATATATATATATATATATATATAGATATATATTATATATCTATTATATTATAATAAGTGACTATTTAACTGTAAATAATAATTTTTTTTTTTCGTTAAGTCCTGTCTTATCAAAAGGTCCTTAAAATTTTTGACCATTTGACGTGTAGCTCTTTTATAGAATTTAATGAAGGATCATGTTTTACCAAAAAGTCCTTAAGATCTTTAACTATTTGACGTGTAGCTCCCTTATAGAATTTAATGAAGGATTATGTTTTATCAAAAGACCCTTAATAGCCCCGTGGTTAGATATTTTGCTAAAGTTTATATATTTTTTTAATCTTGATTTTTTGTCTTTCTTTAACCTTGTATTTTCTTTTTCCAAACAAATAAACTACTGACTTTTTTATCTTTTTTTTTTATATTTAAATCATTATGTCAGGTGTACCCCGGGACTAATGCATTCTGGGCCGTTCCCTAGTGTATATATATAGAGAGAGAAATATATTTGTACACGTTGAACCTATAATTATGCTTGTGCAAAAAGCTCGAAAACTCGACCCACCCGAAAGACTCGAAGAGACCTGTCTGCTAAAATTAGTTTGGATTACATTTTTGGTCGAACTCATTAAAAATCGGTTTCAACCCAACCCGACTAACACGCATTTATAAATTAGGTAATAGAATTATTATCCTCTTAAGCATTAGCATTGGTCTATGTATATGTATATGCAAAATCACCACTTTTATATATCCATTTTGCTATTCAAGCAAAACTTTCACATTGGCTTATGTATATTTGAGACATAATAATAAAATATATTTTATTATTATTATTAGTTTTTTTCTAAAATCAATTTTTTTTTTATATATATTTTGCAATTAGCATCCACTATATACATTTGACATTAATAATACAAATGCAATAATAAAAAAAATATAACTTTTTTTATATATTATATTAAAAGTATAATAAAATTAAAATATATATAATATATTATAATAATAAAATGAATGTGTAGATGAATGTTTGTTGTGTTGTTGAGGGAGAGAGAAGAGGAAATAATTGTGAGAGAGAGACTGAGAAGAGAGAGAAATAATTAGTAAAATAACATTTGAAGAGTGAGTAGTTGGTGTTCATAGCTAGCTATATTTATGCATATGCATAAGTCAATGTAAATGATTTTATGGTCATATTATGCAAATATGACTTTGCATATGCATATGCATATGCATAGACTAATGTGGATGCTCCTATTTATTATTATAATGTATATAAATTTTTTTTAAAAATTTTTTTTATCATTTTTTTAAATATGTTTTTAACATTTTAACTATTAAAAGAATTTTTTTTTATTAATAGTCACTTTTTCAATCATTAAGTAAAAAAAAATTAAAAAAAAAATTAAAAAAAAAATTAATACAAAAAGAATAATAAATGAGCAGTAAAAAGATAATGCTATCATTTTTCTTATAAATTCTTAGAGCATTGGTAGTGGTTTATTCATCTTCATATGTAAAATCACCTCTTTTGAATAATGATTTTGCATATGAAGAAAAACTCTCATATTGGTTTATGCATTTTTGAACCAAATAATAAAAAAATATTTTTATTTTTTTATTTTTTATTTGTTTTCTAAAATTATTTTTTTATATATACTTTACAATTAGCATTCACTTTGTATTATCAATTTAATACAAATTTCATGTATCAAAATCATCTTAATATAAATTATACAAAGTTGATTTTAATAGGTAGGAGAGAGAAAAAAATAGTATAATAATGTTTGAAAAATAAATAGTGTTTCTTCAAATTTGAAAAATGAATAGTATTTCTTTAAATTTGAAGAAGTACTATTCATAACTATGTAAAAATTTAGAGATATATAAATGAATTTAAAGATATATTCTTCAAATTTAAAGATAAAGATGAATTTGATGAATCCAATGCTAGTGCTCTTAAGGTATTAGCATTGGATTCATCATTTTATCTTCAAAATTTGATAAAAAGTACATATTTTTCATAAATCTAAAATCTTCATATCCATAATCTTACATTGAATTAATTATTAGATTCATCAAAATAATAATATAATATTATTTTTTATAATTTAATTTGATACTTATATTATTATTTCTCAATTTAAATATATTGTAACTCAAAATTGAAAAATAATAATTTAAGTAAATAAAATAATGTTTATAGTGTGTATATAGTTAGTTTTCAAATTTAAAGATAAAAAAAAAAAAAAAAATTATAATTAAAAGCTTGACATTTAAGTGAATCATGCTGAGATTTTAAACTTAACATCCTCAAATTTTGAAGATTTGCTAGTGCTCTTAGGGTGAGTTTGGATGTTGAAGTGAGTTGAGTTGAGTTGAGTTGAGATAATAAAATATTGTTAGAATATTATTTTTTAATATTAAAGTTGTTTTGGGATTTGAAAAAGTTGAATTGTTTATGATATTTTGTATTGAAATTTGAAAAAGGTGTTATGATGAGTTGAGATGAGTTGGGATGAGTTTAGCATCCAAACGCAGCCTTAGTTGCAAAACCCTAGCCTCGATGCCCTCCCCATTCTCTTCGTCATCACCATCGCCGAATTCTTCTTGAGGGCGACAAAAGCACAGAGGCTCTCTCCCCAGTGAGGGTGTGGCATTGCTACAGGCCAGTGTTTTGCTCTGTTTCGGTAAGTGTTTCTTTCCATGCCCATTTTGTAAAAATCGATTCCCTTTTGGGTCCATCTTCACGAAAAAGATAGGAAAAAAGAAAACGAAAAGCAACATAAAGAAAGGGAAAAAAAAATTACATTTTGTCTTTCTGATCATCAAAAGCGAAAGAAAAAGAGAAATAGAAATCAAAGTGGAAGATCTGTGACTTGGAAGTTGGAACCGTCCCAATATTATTCTCATTTCCTCCATATTCCATCAAGTTCAGCAATTTAATTTTCTTGGATCAATGATTCTATGCAACTTTTGACGTTTCAAATTTTATTTTTCATTAAAGATGGGGGGGTTGAACTGAGGCTGCTGCCCTTTTTCTTCGAACACTGGACAGTAAATGGAAAGAGGAGAGGGCAAACACGTGTGTGGTTGAAGATAAATGCTTAAGCAGAACTTTTTGTAAAAAAATTTGATTTTTATGTAATCTTGTTACCAATATCGGTGGAATGAAAAATATGAGAATTTGCAAAAAAAGAAAAGAAAAAGGGTATTGCTTTCTGTTTGCAGGCATTAGGTGAAAAGATTTGGGATTGTATTTGGTATGGAGCCAGGTGGAAGTGAGGGGAAGAAGAATCTGGACTTTATTTTGTATTCGCCTTCAAACTTCCTCACATCCAATTTATCCAAGTTGACCACCATGGCAGCAGATGCAGAACGCAAATGATACTGAAACCAATTCGTACGAGTCATATAAAGGGCTTCCACAATCCCATATTCCCAATGCTCCTTCTTTTTCTTCATCATCTTCTTTTCCTTTCAATGTCTTTTGCATCATCTGGGTTTGGTTCAGATTTTTGTTGTTCGAAGGGAGTTTCAGACATACACATGCAGAGAGTTTTCGTTCGCATGCAGGAAGAGATGTTCGGGTCGGTTTTCCGTTTCTTGTCGGTGGGCCGGGTCGGGCCCAAACCCAGCTCTGATTGACCGGGTTGCAGCCCTACGTGTAATAACTTCTGAGAGAATGAAAATAACAGGGGAGAAGAAATGGATATCACCAAAACACAGCCGGATTATTGTTTATTCTCCTTTTGAGTCCCTTTCAAGCTTTTTCTCATACTGCTTTTCCTTGGGTTCTTTCGACTAACGTTGCACGCGTTGAACCTGTAATAACTTCCAAGAGAAGGAGAACAGGAGAGAACGGTTATGGATATCACCAGAACACTGCCGGAAGAATGCATCGCCAACATAATTTCTGGTACATCCCCTCGGGACGCATGTAGGTTGTCTCTGGTCTCCCGTGCCTTTGAATCCGCTGCAACTTCGAATCTGGTGTGGGAGAGGTTTCTGCCACCTGATTATCAAGAGATCATTTCATCGTCCTCATCCTTGAACATGTTGACCAAGAAGAATCTTTATTTCCATCTTTGCGACAATCCAATTCTGATCGGAAACAGTAACAACATGGTAATCAGCAAAAAGACAACCTAGTTATCTTTACCATGTCATGTCTACCTAGTTTTGTTTACTTGCTATAAGCTAGGAATTCAGGGCTATTTTTCTATATTGTTTTTGCTTCAAGATATACCCTTGTCATTGGAGTTCCTAAAGATGGATTAGTACATGTTGTGAGACTGAAATGATTATTTTGGAAAACTTGTTCCAAATTCAGATAGATTGATTTCCTAGTGCTTTTTAAAGTGGCTATACTTTCTGGATTGAATTCTTGTTTGTTAGATTTGAATGTGAGAGGTGCCTTAAGTCTGTAACTGCAGTCCCAATAATTTTAATGGTAATTTTTGATGCTATCTTTGTTCTTTAAGTTCAAAACTCATTTTTCACATGGTAATTTGTCATATGTTCTGATAATAGCAACCACTTTTGACCCTTGTTCTTTGGTTCTGATTTATTCCTGTGAAATCACCACCTGTGTCTAAAAGCTTAAGCTGATGAGAATATGTAGATTTAATGTATATTTATACTTGTCTTCACACTCTTCCTCACTTAACCTCAGAACCTCTGCTTTAATACTGTGTGAAATCACCACTTGATTTGACAACTCTAGACTTTTCTTCTTGTTTTGTAATCTCTGTCTGTGTCAATGATTGAACAGAGTTTCCAAATAGATAAACTGAGTGGGAAGAAATGTTTGATGCTGGCTGCGAGGGAGTTAATTATAATATGGGGAGCTGGAGACACTCCACATTACTGTGAATGGATTTCCTCAACTCAGTCACCGGTTCTACCCAACTTTAGGTCTCTCTTCATCTCTCTGTTTTCTTGAGTACTGCATGCTTGTTTACCCTTTTTTGTTATTTATAGCAATGGTGTGTATAATGTGCAGATTCTCGGAAGTAGCTCATCTTAGAAATGTTTGTTGGCTTGACATAAAAGGCAGAAATGAGACAAAAATCCTTTCCCCAAAAACAAAATACGGGGCATACTTTATCTACTCCATGGTGGATGGTTTCTATGGGTTTAACCACCCTGTGTCAGTATCCATTAGACTGGCAAACGAGGTGGAAGGAGGTGATGCTACCGATGCTTATTTGAATCCAATAATGTGGTGGGGTACACATGATCCACAACAAGCAATTGAGGAATTATTCCAAATTTACGGACAGGATGGTCGACTTCCAATCAAGAGAGAGGATATGTGGATGGAGATTGAGATTGGAGAATTCTTCAGTGGCAGCCAAGTTGATGATCATGGCGCGGTGGAGATGTGCTTGAAGGAGTTTCTAGACTCTGACTGGAAGCCTGGCCTTGTGGTCCATGGCATTGAGCTTCGGCCAAAAGAAGAAAGTTAATTAGTAAGAGATTGTTACCTATTTTCTTCCTGAGCAAAGTACATTTGCTGTGAGAGCTTTTTTTCTGCATTATATTATGAGCAACGTTTTGAGGGTTGGTCTTGGACTATGTATATATTATATATATATATATATGCATGTATTGTGAATACGTCGCATGCATTGTTTGTGTTATGTATTGGGATTGTTACCGAGGGAAACTATGGTTTTATATATGAACGCATATATTCTACAAAGGAGGAAGTACTTCATCTACTGTAGGAACAAGCAAGGCATGCGCAGCAATCTCTGAAATATCTTTGCTATAGAGGGAGCCTATTTAAGCCGATAGAAAGTCAGGTTCCAACTCAAAACCTCTACTATAAAATTAAGTGAAATAACCAATTGTTCCCGATGCTTAAACCGACGAAAAAATGTAAATTCAATAATTTATATTTGTCTTAACATTCGAGACTTTTCTTCTAGATTTGTAATCTCTTTATGTGTGACCTTTATATTGAACAGAGTTTCCAAATAGATAAACTGAGTGGGAAGAAATGTTTGATGCTGGCAGCGAGGGAGTTAAGTATAATATGGGAATCTAGAGACACTGCACATCACTGAAAAAGGATTTCCTCAACTGAGTCACTGGTTCTACCCAAGTCTGGGTCTCTCTCCATCTCTCTGTTTGCTTGATCACTGCAAGCTTTTTTACGTTATTTTGTTATAAATTATAGCAATGGTGTGTAAAATGTGCAGATTCTCGGAAGTAGGTCATCTTAGAAATTTGTTGGCTTGACATAAAAGGCAGAATTGAGACAAAATTTCTTTCCCCAAATATAAAATATGGGGCATACTTTATCTACTCGGTGGTGGATGGTTTCTCTGCGTTTCACTACCCTGTGAAAGTATCCATTAGACTCGAAAACGAGGTGGAAGGAGGTTATGCTACTAATGCTTATTTGAATCCAAGAATGTGGTCGTTGAATTCATATGAGGAAGTATTACTATTTAACCGACTGGTTGGTCGACTTCCAGTCGAGAGAGAGGATATGTGGCTGGAGCTTGAGATTGGAGAATTCTTCAATGGCAGCCAAGTTGATGATCATGGCGAGGTCAAGATGTGCTTGAAGGAGGTTCAAGTTGAAAACAGTAATAACAAGTTGTTTGATGAAATGCCTCTTCAAACGTGAGAGCCTTTGAGAGTCTATTTTATTTATATACCAAGCATATTACATCAATACATCAGTGTTTGTACCGATTGGAGACCTAGGATACATAAGGTAATGCTGTAGAAATGGAAAGTACACCCACATATTTGATGAGTTATTGTAGTTAATATCTAAATTTATATAGACATGCCTAATTCAATATGAAATATTTTAAATGTCTTGTTAGCTAAATTTAATTAAAGTTAGATTTTAGCCAAGCCAGAGAGCTCTAAGCCAAGCTTGTACATGAGATGATAAGTGGGCTTCTTTTGCTGAATTCGACGGTGGGTGAGAGAGGCGCCGTTGAACGGTGGCCACACCGTGGACAGCGCGACGCGAAAGGGAGATGGGGGTCGTTGGTCTGAGCTCTAACGGGAGAGGGGAAGAGGAGAGAGAAGTTTCTGAACAGACATATTTTTTGAAATTCCGAGGGAAAAGTAGAAGAAAAAAGTTATAAAAAAAAAAAAGTCGATTGGGGTTGTATATTGGGAGTGCTCAGAGCTCCCTTTCAATACTACGATACTTACCTTATTATATAGGGAAAAGCTTGGGCCGGATGAGTTTAAAAGAGACTTTCGCACTGGTCAATATTAGTGTGCAACGTAGGCACCATAGTTTTAAATTCTGTTCTGTTCTGGCCAGAATTTGCAGTTCCGGTGTAGTATCCGGAACACTATACCCTCTCATTTTGTTTCGCTCCAAATTTCAGTTTTTTCGGTCCGTTCTTGCCATTCTGGTCAAATTCCGACCATTCCAGCCGGAATTGACATTTCGGTCCTTGTTTTGTTTCGGACAGTTTTTGTAATTTTCTTATGTTTGAATGTCATTTTTGTAAATTTTAAATACAAATAGTATTTAATTAATTCTAGAATATAAAGTGTATTTATTTCATTTTAATTTTTTTTGTAACTTTAAATATGTCTCATCATTTTCTCATTTTTTAAATTTCATTATTTTTAATAATTTCTCTATTCTTTTATTTTTGTTTCTTTGTTTTTGTGTTTCACCTCAAGTTTATGATTTTTTTAAGGTATATTCATTTTATAAATATTTAATTCTTCCATATATATACACATATACATGATACACACTTATATATATATATATGTATTTATTCTATTAGTTGTTAGTTTATATATACATATAAATATTTATATATAATATATAATTAATCCTGAAACGGTACACCGGAATACACCGGTACTGAAATATTTCATTCCAATACTTAAACCGGAATGATCGCCGGAACGGAATTCAAAACATTGGTAGGTACTTCAGGGAAAAAAATGCTGGAGACGCGTCCACCCGATCTCCCTTTTCAACCTCAAAATCTCTCCCTCCCCTGCCTCATAGCATTCTCATTGGATTCTCCATAATTTTTTTTTTCCTATAATTTGAGAAAAAATTTAGAGAATGCTCTCAAAACTTTTCTCCATCCTAATCCCTATTTTAGGAAAAATGTTTAGGGAATGAATAATGATTTTTCATATTTGAAGAACTACTATTCATCTCCTAAATCACTTTTATCAATATTTTATTCATTTCAATTAAATTAATTATTCTTTCAATCATCTACATTGTTTCTCATACTCATATTTGTTATAGTTTTAAATAATAGTTTTAAAAATAATTTAAATAACTACGAAAGTATAAAAAAATATAAAAATATGAAAAGTAATTTAAATTTTTATTTAAAATATTTACTAGAGTAATAGTCTAAAACATAATAAAAAATAATATTGAGTAGTTAAATTTATAAATGGAAATGAGAGAAAAAAAAAAAAATTTAATAGAATAAGAAATGGATAGGAAACCAGATCGAAAATCTTTTTAAAAAATGAGTAAAATTTAAAAAAAGAATTTAGGAAATCCAATGCTCTCAGTTCATCTGCACTCAAGCCTCATTTCTGAAAAAACTCTCTCTCTCTCCATCTCCCTCCCTCCCGCCCGATCTTGCTCCCACCACGACGACGAACAAAACAAAAGGAAAAGAGGGACGGCGCCCACCTTGTTAGAACTCAAACTGTTACTCGCACAGTCACGGACTCACGAATGTAGCCGAGGAAGAAACCTGTGTAATCAGAACCAGAATGGAACCAGCCATTGCCATTGAAGCCAGCCCTCGAGCAATGACTCTGCTTCCCGGTGCATCACGAAAATTCTCAATGACTCTCACTGTCACGTCAGTGACTGGAACATACAGTTTCAGAGAGGTTTTAATGCAAGGCAGCCGAGGGCACAAGGTGAGGATCCCAGTGGTAGCTATGGGATACCGAAGATGGTTGACTTGGGGGATCATATATTGGATTGGTCAATTTGAAAATTATGGGTTGTGGTGGAAATATTCTTTGTAATATGTGGGAATAAGAGGCTAGATATATTTTCTGGAATATATATATATTTATTTATATATATTGTGGTGGTAATATTCTTTGCTCGACGTTTACAGGCATCGAGCAGGTTCGATTCGACATGCCTAGTTATTCTTACTTCTGGGCTTCATAGTCTATGTATTTCTTTTTTCATTTTTCGAACACCTGTTGTTTGGTTGCTCCCAGAAACCTAACGAACAGAAGGGAAAGGACAACAAAATTGCATTTTACAATACCCAAAATTTCAATTCTTTACATTTCCTTCGTTATCTTCGAGACCAAAAATTATTTGCTTAGGTTCTCATCTTACTATTGTTTTTATTATTTGTTTGCGCTCTACGAAGTTTTATACGTATGGGAATAACTCTACATTTGTTACTTGTTGGAAGTTGTTGTCAGAAGCATGGAACATGTTTGATAGAATGTTTCAGACAAATGTTTTCAACTGTGTGTGTCGTGGTGGGCGCCGTCCCCCTTTTCTTTTTGTTTTGTTCATCGTTGTGGTGGGAGCAGATCTTGTTTTGTTCGTTGTCGTGGTGGGAGTAGGATCGGGCGGGAGGGAGATGGAGAGAAAGAGGGTTTTTTTAGAAATGAGACTTGCGTGCAGATGAGCTGAGGCAGGGGAGGGAGAGAGATTCGGAGGTTGAAGAGGGGGATCGGGTTCCAGTATTTTTTTCCTGGAGTGCCTACGTGGCACACTACCATTGGCTGGTGGAAAAGCCTCTTTTAAACCCATCCGGCCCAAAGTGTTTCTCTATTACATAATGCATTCTTGCACTTCAGTGTCTTTGGACCTTGTAACTCTCTCTCTCTCTCTCTCTCTCTCTCTCTCTGTAGTATATGCATTAAGATGTTTACTCGCAATTTATATCTGTCTTTTCTGTGTTTGGTACAGGGTTTTCACTTGGGTTTTGCTAATAATTGGAGTTTGAGGCCTTTTAGAAGATCAAGACTTTGTCTTTCTCAGGTGGGTTGGTTACTTTTCCTTTCAAATTTCAAGGCACTGCATTCCATTGTAATATTTTATTTGTTTGTTTACTCAGAAAATTATTGGAAAAAAGATGCTTAACATAATATATATTTTCCTTTGAATTATCCGAAGTGCACTTGTGGAAACTCCTTACCGAGATTCTGTGCACCCAGGGATTAGTCGGGATGTTGTTCCCGGACACCCAGTGCCAATAAAAAAAAGGCCATCAAATTTTAATATTTATTGTTTTGGAAGGCCATAACAGTTCGGGGGCTGTTATTAATATATAAGGTCTAAAATATGAATGATTTGGGATTATGTAGTTATCCCATGAAAATTGGATGTTTTCATTGCCCTTTTCTATGCATAGTGAAAAATTGTATACTGTGAGCGGGAACTTTCAAGAGGATGGAAAACATATATTGGTTCTTTAGCACAATTTATGAAGATGGTTTCAACATTTTCGCAGTGTGCATTCGAGATGTTGGATTAGTACCTTCAGAACATGTAAAATGAAAACAGACGTTCAATTTGCATGGTACAATCAAAGGGGCCCTATTTAGTTCATAAGTTTGGCCGTCTTCCTAATGATTTGGCAATAAATATTTCTAGTCTTGATCCTGAATTTATCAAGCCAGTGTGTCTAGGGATGATAAAATTCAAGATGAACAACACTATTTCTCACATTTTACAGCTCATTTATCTATTGAGAGTTGTCATTTTCAAAATGCATGTATTTCAACTTGAAGGTTTAAACTAACATGTAATATCTATCCTGCAGTTCTAATGAGGTACTGTTGAAATCATCATATAGGAGTAAGTTCTAAGCACAAGAATTGTGGGATCATTAAAGGGAATCATTTTAAATCAGGCACATTTGGATAATATTTTACTTTTAACTGAAATTGTACAGGTGATGAAGCTTTTATCTTCTAGTGGCAAATGGGTCAAAAATTTGATTACGTCCTATGTTTTATATTAATTTTACCGCCGGGGGGAGGGGCGGGGGGTGATGGTTCTGGTCTCTTTGAACTTAGAAAAACTATCAGAAAGTTGAGGCATTCTGTTAAAGGTGAACCGATAAAGAATAGATTGCAATCTAATTGTTGGTTTTAGAAGTTTCTTCACCGCTTGCTGTTTAGGTATCCTATTGTCCAAATCTCTTACTTGAGGCATTTTGGTACAATGTGTGCTGCACCAGCCCTGTGCTGCACCAGCCCTTAAAGACAATATTCCCCGAGTTCTTTTGGTGATCCCTTTGTAAGGAGACTTGATTGCAGAACATTTGCAGATCTATGATAATATGCCCCAATGGGATGTCACATTTATTAGATTGGCCCATGATAGGGAGTTGGAGTTCTTTTTGTTGTTCTTCAATAAGTTGTATTTCTTTAGGTGGAGAAGAGGTGGTAACGATCATGTATGTTTGATTCTGTATAAAAGACAGATCTTCGAGGTGTTTTTTTCTTTTCTTTTTTAATGATTGGGGAAAAAAAAATCCTTCTTCAATTCACTTATCCCTTGAGTTGGGTTTTTATTTCCTTGGTAGTGTATTTCAAGAAACAACCTTTGAGGTTAGCTTTTTTGCTCGAATGGCCCACATGGGTAAGATCTTAATGATGCATTACTTGACAAACAACATGTTGTAGTAAAGACTTAGTGTTGTATGTGTAAACAAAAAGGAATAAACATTGATCATTTTCTGCTACAGTGGCTTGGCTTGAAACTTATGGGCAGCGTTGTTCAACACTTTTTTGGATTGAGTGGGGTTATTGGCATGTTAATGGAATCAGTTAGGAAGTTGTAGAAATTCAGAAGTTTGGAGGACGGTCTGTTCGTGCTTGATATGGTGAATTTGGCAAGAACATAATTCTTGAACTTTGGAAGGCTGCAAGAGATGGTGACAGAGTTAAAAGCCATAATATTTAATTTCCTTTATGTTTGGATGGCTGCTCACAACAGCTCCCAATTGTCTAGTCTTTTAGATTTCAAAGGCTTGCTCTTTTCTTTTTACCTTGCTAGTTGAGTGTATCCATTTGTATGTCTGTCGTGTGTGCCCCTTTGGACTTTCAAGAAATTGAGTTACTTGTACAAACTCATTAAATCTCTCTCTTGATAATTCCTTCGTGCTTGTTATGGTGTATTTGACAAGAACACAATGCTCCAACTTTGGAAGACTGCAAGAGAAGGTGACTGAGTTAAAAGCCTCGATTACCTTTATGTTTGGATGGCTGCTCACAACAGCTCCCAACTCTCTAGCTTTTTAGATTTCAAAGACTTGCTCTTCTCATTTTTCCTTGCAAGTAGGGTGTATCCATTTGTATGTTTCCCATGCCTCTTTGGACTTTCAAGAAATCGAGTTACTAATACAAAATCATTCTCTAAATCTCTCTCTTGATAATTTCTTGCAGGAAAGAGGCATCATAAAACCAAAAAATAGGCATGACAAGGGCACTTTTACAGAATACAAGAAGTTAGGCACCAAGGATGATCTTCTAATTTCCCATTCTCCTGTAGCCCAGCAAGATAGCCTACCTCCTTTAGTTAGTGCATTGAAAGCTTCAGCTGAACAAAATGTTGCCAGCTTTCACTTCCCTGGGCATAACAGAGGTCGTGCTGCCCCACCATCATTAACTAAAATAATTGGTTTAAAACCATTTTCCCACGATTTGCCTGAGCTTCCAGAGCTTGACAACCTATTTTCTCCGGAGGGGCCTATTTTAGAAGCACAAAGACAAGCAGCCAAACTCTTTGGGTCATCAGAGACATGGTTTCTTGTTGGGGGTACGACTTGTGGAATACAAGCAGCAATAATGGCAACTTGTTCTCCTGGAGAATTTCTAATTCTTCCTCGGAATTCCCATATATCTGCTATATCTGCCATGGTATTATCTGGTGCACGACCCAAGTACATCATTCCTCAGTATGATTTTGAATGGGACATTGCCGGCGGTGTGACTTCAACACATGTGAGTTTAGAAAATTCATGTACATGCTTACAGCATTGTTAGCATTGTAATCTTTTCAACTTTAACCCCTAAGTATTGGCTCAAGTGGTAAGGACCTTGGTCTTGGTGGTTTGCTCCCTCCAGGTCTATGATTTGGTGCAAACAATTTCTAGGGGCCATCGGATTGGTGATTTTTTCCCTCGAATTCTCCAAGCCGCACGTGCAGGAAACTCCTTGCCGAGGGCCTGTGGACCCCGGGATTAGTCGGGACTTTGTTATCGGATGCCCTACGCCAATCAAACAACAAATCTTTTCTCCTTTATAGGTGCCATTTCTTGCTGATAATAAATTGGTATTCCAATGTAGTCCCGAAATAGAGTTAGAACTATGGTGATGGTGTAATATTAACAATGAAGTTTTTTTAAGGGACCAAAACAAAATTTTTATACTGCCATTTCTTTTTTGTCTTTTGTTTTAGTAACAGTAAGCAGCCATTTTGTTAATAAAACTATACTTATTTACGGATCAAGGTGGCTGTTTTTGCAGGTAGAGCAAGCAGTCAAGGAACTAGAGATGGAAGGTCAAAGGGCAGCTGCAGTATTTATCACTTCCCCGACATATCATGGTATATGTAGCAACTTGACAGAAATTTCCCAGCTGTGTCATTCCCATGGAATTCCTTTGATTGTTGATGAGGCTCATGGGGCACATCTTGGATTTCATCCCCAGCTTCCCAATTCAGCCCTTCAGCAAGGAGCTGATCTTGCAGTACAGTCCACTCACAAAGTTTTATGCTCTCTCACACAGTCCTCAATGCTACACATGTCAGGGAATATGGTAGATAGTGAAAGAATATGTAGATGTCTCCAAACTCTTCAAAGCACTAGCCCTAGTTATTTGCTTTTGGCATCATTAGATGCTGCTAGATCTCAATTAAGTGAAAATCCAGATACTATTTTCAACAGAGCAATGGAATTAGCCTTTGAAGCTAAATACTTGATCAAGGAAATACCAGGCATTTCAGTGCTTGACCTTGCAAGATTTTCTAACTTTCCATCCATTGATCCTTTGCGACTTAGTATTGGTTTTTGGCAGCTTGGTTTGTCTGGTTATGAAGCTGATGAATTCTTGTGCAGAGATCATGGGATCGTTTGTGAACTTGTTGGGAACCGATCTATTACTTTTGCAATCAACCTTGGAACTAGTAGAGATGATATTCAGAGGCTTATATTAGGAATAGAGCATCTAGTAGGAATTACTGCACCGATTGATGGAGGAAAAGGGTATGGGGAGTTTAATGGTTATACACCCTTCGCAGATATCAAAATGAGCCTGATTCCCAGGGATGCCTTTTTTGCAAGTAAAAAGAAAGTTAGAATAGGAGAGAGCCTTGGGAAAGTTTGTGGGGAGCTTATATGTCCATATCCGCCAGGGATACCAGTTATGATCCCTGGTGAGGTTATTACAGAGAAAGCTTTGGAGTATCTACTGGATGTTAGAAGCAAAGGTGCTGTTATAACTGGAGCCTCTGATACTTCTCTATCTTCTATAGTAATTTGCAATGTGTAGTTCATTACTGTGTAGAAGTGCATCTAGCTGCCAAATCCTTGCTTCAGCTTAAGGTAATGGCAGGGCACATGAAGCCGGGAGTACTCTTGTAGCTTTAATGCACATGCCCGCCACTGGGACTAGCAACCACCACCACTGTAAGCCTATAACTTTTTCCATTAAATATTTGGGAGAGAGTTGGAGGATGGCTTTCCTTTCCCCTTTGAATATTGGCCATGATTTTTACAGCATCATCCAAGATACTAACCAGAAATTAGGTAAATGAAGTCTGCCAGAAACTTTGTTACATGAGAGGTACTTGTCACTCATGTGCTTCATATTTCAGCTACTTTATGACAAGGCTTCACTTTGTTGGGATATATTTATCGAGGGATGTTTGCAGCGATGAAGTCTTACGTTATTCTTTATTCTTCCCCTTGAAGTAAAATGAATATTGTTTTCATATTCGTTTAATGGAAGATTTGTAATTTTCTTGAGTTTGGATGACATTTTTGTAAATTCGAAATTTAGAAGACAAATGTAATTTTAAAATCAAAAAACCATTTATATAATTTTAATTTTTTTGGACTATTAAATATGTCTCCTCATTCTCTCTCTCTCTCTCTAAAAAAAAATCTCATTATTTTTAATAATTTATCGACTCTTATATAATTGTGATCTTTTATGATATTATCTTTTAGCACCATTATCTTTATATTTTTTTAATGTTTTCAACGTGTATTCATTTTATAAATCTCAAAATTTTTCTATATATATGTACATACATACATGATACATAGTTACGTACACATGTATTTATTTCGTTAATTATCGATTTATATTTTTAAATATATATGGTACGCACCGGTATTAAAATATATTCGTTCCAAACTTAAAATTGCATAAAAATTGTCTACATGCTCAGAAAACAAACGAATGCATAAATAACAAAATGAAAACAAAAGCTGTTCTAAAATACAACTCCTTAATTACTCAGAAATTTATAACAATCATACATTGTTTAGAAAATTCTTTAATAATATTTAAATTCCTATGAAAATTCAAAACATGATCTCAAAACTTCTAAAATAATTGACTTCTTCATGAAAATTAAAGTTTGGCCCAACAATTACTAAAACTTATGGCCTGCAATCATTATTGTTTATGCATCAGTCATTAGGTTTTACATTTTGTTTTTATTTTATTTTATTTTTATTTTTGGATAATGTGAATGTGTTTTTCAAAAGGTATTTTTAAGATATTGAATAGCGATTTAGGAGAAGATTTTTTCTTATTGTTTATTCTCCTTTTGAGTCCCTTTCACACAGAGAGACATGTGAACACGTTGACCCTGTAATAACTTCCGAGAGAAGGAAAATAACAGAAGAGAACGGAAATGATATCAACAGAACACTGCCGGATTTTTGTTTATTCTCCTTTTGAGTCCCTTTCAACCTTTTTCTTGTTCTCTTTCTGCTCTCATTTTACTGCTTTTCCTTGGGTTCTTTCGACTAATGTTGCACACGTTGAACCTGTAATAACTTCCGAGAGAAGGAGAAGAACAGTAGAGAACTGTTATGGATATCACCAGAACACTGCCGGAAGAATGCATCGCCAACATAATTTCCGGTACATCCCCTCGGGACGCATGTAGGTTGTCTCTGGTCTCCCGTGCCTTCGAATCCGCTGCAACTTCGAATCTCGTGTGGGAGAGGTTTCTGCCACCTGATTATCAAGAGATCATTTCATCGTTGTCATCGTCCTCATCCTTGAACATGTTGACCAAGAAGAATCTTTATTTCCATCTTTGCGACAATCCAATTCTGATCGGAAACAATAACAACATGGTAATCAGCAAAAAGACAACCTAGTTATGTTTACCCTGTCATGTCTACCTAGTTTTGTTTACTTGATATAAGCTAGGAATTCAGGGCTATTTTTCTATATTTTTTTTGCTTCAAGATATACCCTTGTCATTGGAGTTCCTAAAGATGGATTAGTACATGTTGTGAGACTGAAATGATTATTTTGGAAAACTTGTTCCCAATTCAGATAGATTGATTTCCTAGTGCTTTTTAAAGTGGCTATACTTTCTGGCTTGAATTCTTGTTTGTTAGATTTGAATGTGAGATGTGCTTTAAGTCTGTAACTGCAGTCCCAATAATTTTTAATTGTAATTTTTGATGCTATCTTTGGTCATTAAGTTCAGAACTCATTTTTCACATGGTAATTTGTCATATGTTCTGATAATAGCAACCACATTTGACCCTTGTTCTTTGGTTCTGATTTATTCCTGTGAAATCACCACCTGTGTCCAAAAGCTTAACGTGATGGGAATATGTAGATTTAACGTATATTTATACTTGTCTTCACACTCTCCCTCACTTAACCTTAGAACCTCTGCTCTAATACCGTATGAAATCACCGTTTGACTTGACAACTCTAGACTTTTCTTCTTGTTTGGTAATCTCTCTGTCTGTGTCAATGATTGAACAGAGTTTCCAAATAGATAAACTGAGTGGGAAGAAATGTTTGATGCTGGCTGCGAGGGAGTTAAGTATAATATGGGGATCTGGAGACACTCCACATTACTGGAATTGGATTTCCTCAACTCAGTCACTGGTTCTACCCAAGTCTAGGTCTCTCTTTATCTCTCTGTTTTGTTGAGTACTGCATGCTTGTTTACCCTTTTTTGTTATTTATAGCAATGGTGTGTATAATGTGCAGATTCTCGGAAGTAGCTCATCTTAGAGAAGTTTGTTGGCTTGACATAAAAGGAAGAATTGAGACAAAAATCCTTTCCCCAAACACAAAATATGGGCATACTTTATCTACTTCATGGTGGATCGTTTCTATGGGTTTCACCACCCTGTGAAAGTATCCATTAGACTGGAAAATGAGGTGGAAGGAGGTGATGCTACCAATGCTTATTTGAATCCAAGAATGTGGTTGGGTACACATGATCGACAATGATCAAATGAGGAATTATCACAAATTAACCGACCGGATGGTCGACTTCCAATCAAGAGAGAGGATTTGTGGATGGAGATTGAGATTGGAGAATTCTTCAATGGCAGCCAAGTTGATGATCATGGCACGGTCGAGATGTGCTTGAAGGAGGTTCAAGCCCTTAACTGGAAGTCTGGCCTTGTGGTCCATGGCATCGAGCTTCGGCCTAAAGAAGAAAGTTAATTGGTAAGAGATTGGTACCTATTTTCTTTCTGAGCAAAGTACATTTGCGGTGAGACCTTTTTTTGTGCATTATATTATGAGCAACGTTTTGAGGGTTGGACTTGGACTATGTATATATATATATATGCATGTATTGTGAATACGTCGCATGCATTGTTTGTGTTATGTATTGGGAATGTTACTATGGGAAACTATGGTTATATGAACGCTTATATTCTACAAGGGAGGAATTACTTCATCCACTGTAGGAACAAGCATGTTTGTTTTGCCTGAACATAGCCTAGGTAAGGGGTTGAATCCATGGTACCCTGCTGCAAGTTTACCATGTCACCTGGCTTGGATCAAATTTAAGAAGGTTTGCAAATCCAACATCCAATATCAAGAGCAGCAGGAGCCTCCTCCTCCATCAGTAAAACCCTCGTAGAAATCGAAGTAATATTAGAAAAGCCTCAGTAGAATATCAAGTGCAACAGCGGGAGTTAAGGGTAGTTTTTTCCAAATAAATAACAAAATAAAAGTAACAAAACAGAACAATAAACAAAAGCTGTACTGAGTTTTCAAGCCTTCTATTCCTATTTAGGGGAATATATATGTAGGCACGGATCTTAGGGGCCGCTCAAAACAATACAATTAACCACTAAAAAAAATTAAAATAATTGTATGCATATGGTTCTTAAAGTTAGCCCTACAATTTTTTTTTTTAAATTCTTTTAATCTTTCTTTTATATTTTCTCTTTTCTAGGCTTGATTTTCTTCCCATGAGTTCTCTTGAATATTTTCCTTTATTAACACTAATCATATTAAGTTCTTTGTTAAAGAGGGAGCCTATTTATAACTCACACTTTTTGTTTATTATTGTAAATAAACTCTATATATCTCTAAATTGCTAAATGCATGGATAATGTTTTTTTCAGATAGAATAATTATATTTACACCATGGGGGATGGTTTCTATGGGTTTCACCTTCCTGTGGTAGTGTTCATTAAGTCTGAAAATGGGGTGGAAGGAAGTGCTACCAATGCTTGCTTGCAGACAAGAATGTCAACGGATACACATTTAAATCAACGACCGGACGATGAATTATTAATTTATTACCACTTAACACAGAGGATGGGCAACTTCCAGTCAAGAGAGAGGATATGTGGATGGAGATTGAGATTGGGGAATTCTTTTGTGGCCAAGTTGACGGCGTGATCGAGATGTGCTTGAAGGAGGTTGAATTCCTTCATTGCAAGTCTGGCCTTGTGGTCCAAGGCATTGAGCTTTGGCCAAAACAAGGAAGTTAGTAAGAGATTGGTACCTATGTGATTGTTGTGATATGACACAGATGTGATTAGTCTTTCACAAATTTTATAGTTTCATGATTTTGGAATAAGTGTTCTATGGAGTTGAAGGCTAGAAGTGTACCCGTAGCCTAGTGGGACAGAGACCAAATTAAAGGGAAACAGTTATGAGGTGACATTCGATAGGGTTGCTTGGAATGCCTATCAGGTTGGATCAAAACATTATTTTTGGGTGAAGAATCTGTTTTCTGCAGATGTCAAAGTTCTAAAATGAGTAGCCTAGGAGCTGTCAAAACATAGAATGTAACCTCAAATGTTTCACTTTCCTCTCATCAGGTGGAGTCATGGAGAGGAGATAGCTCTAGCTTTGAATCCTGCTTGGTTGGGTTTGCTCTTTACAGCTCTATTTTTGTAGGTATACTAATAAACTTTCCTCTTTACATCCTTTCATATGTCCAAACAAGAGCAACGATCAATTACTTTGGCAATTAACCTTGGAACTAGTAGAGTGATATTCAGAGGCTTAGATTAGGAATTAGAGCATCTAGCAGGAATTACTGCACCGATTGATGGGGAAAAAGGGTGTGGGGAGCTTAATGGTTATACACCATTCGCAGATATCAAAATGAGCCTTATTTCCTGGGATGCCTTTTCTGCAAGTAAAAATAAAGTCGGTGTAGGAGAGAGAGTCTTGTAAAAGTTTGTGGGGAACTTATATGTCCATATCCTCCAAGGATACCAGTTATGATCCCCGGTGAGGGTATTACAGAGAAAGCTTTGGAGTATCTACTGGATGTTAGAAGAATAGGTGCTGTTATAACTGGATTCTCTAATACTTCCCTATCTTCTATAGTAGTTTGCAATGTGTAGTTCACTAATATTGTGTAGAAGTGCATCTAGCTGCCAAATCCTTGCTTCAGCTTAAGGTAGCAGCAGGGCACATGAAGCCGGGAGTACTCGTGTAGCTTGTATGCGCATGCCCGCCACTGATACTAGCAATCACCACCACTATAAGCCTATAACTTTTCCCATTAAATCTTTGGGAGAGAGTTGGAGAATGACTTTCCTTTCCCCTTTGAATATTGGCCATGATTTTTACAGCATCATCTAAGGTACTTGACCAGAAATTAAGTAAATGATGTCTACCAGAAACTCTGTTACATGAGAGGTACTTGTCATTCATGTGCTTCATATTTCAGCTACTTTATGACAAGGCTTCACTTAAATAAACAACCACTTCAAATGTATCACATCAACAACTGTAATTTGTGATAAAAACAAAGTTGGGATAAATAGCATGTCAGAATAGCGTCTCTCTTTCCCATAACAAGTACTACATTCCTTCTAACTTCCCCTCAAGTTACATAAGAAGGGGAGGAATTACTTCATTTCCAGGAAGAGCAAGGCAGGAGGTTCTAGTGCTTAAAATTTTGTGAAAACATAAGCAATGGTTGGAATCCATGGTAGCATGGTAGCTTGCTGCAAGTTCACCATATAAGGTTAGTTTGTTGCCCAGATGACTAACACAAAAGGGGGGTGAATTGAGTTGTATTTAAAAAAAGGACAATTATAAACAAAATATATAATATAAAATATGACTAAAATACGATGCAACAGTAAAAATAAAGAGTAAAGATAAGAGGAAGCAAACTCAGTATTTTAACGAGGTTCAGCCCCACTGCCTACGTCCTCGCCTCAAGCTACCCCTTGAGGATTCCCAAATTCATTATTCAATCTCCTTCAGGTGGAGATAGAAATTTATTACATCTTTAAGCAATACCGCTACAAAGAATCTGAGTAGAATACCCTCTACACTTACAATCACCTTACAAGTGGTGATTTAATGTCTATTTCTTGTGTAGAACACCTTCTACACACATAAGGGTTATATACACAATTTTACTGATACAAGAGCTGATAGTGAGTAGGTTATCAGAAAACACTCATCGATGAGTAGAATAAGAACAATACAGTGTAAAACTATATCTCTTTCAAAATGAACAAGGATTAAGGCTCAATACTTAGAGAAGATAGATTGAAAGCTTTGAATGAATGATGTAAAACTTGCAATAATGTGTTTTAAATTTGAAGGTCTAAAATGAGCTATTTATAGGCATATGAGATTTCATTTTCAAATTTAAAAAGATTTACATGTCAAAGACAATATCATTCACTTTTCAACATTTTCAAATTAAAGTTTTACTTTCTTGAAGTTGTAAAAAACAACATCGTTCACTTTTCAAAATATTCAAATCAAAATTTTACTTTTCGCAATTGCCAAAGACAATATCATTCACTTTTCAAAATATTTAAATCAAAATTTTACTTTTCACAATTGTAAAAAATAACATCATACACATTTTAAAATATTCAAATCAAAGTTTCACTTTGTTGAAATTGTCAAAGAAAACATTATTTACTTTTGAAAAGTTTCAAACAAACATGTGAAAGATGACAATCAATCATCTTTCAAAGTTTCAAAATTCAAACTTTTAATCATCAAATATGTCATGCACATGTGAAAAATGCAATTTGATGTTTTATGAGAAAATATTAATTTTGAGTTTTAATCCAATTTTGAATTTTATCAAGAGATTTAAAAAATTACTCTAAGAGCTTTATTTGTAAGATTGTTCCCTTTCTTGCTCATGTTTTATTGGTTGATGTGCTTGGCTCCATTGTGTAGACAACTTGAGATTGAGATTCTTTTATGCTTGAATTCATTTGTTATCATCAAAACTCATATCTAGATATGTAATTATATGAAACTTGAAACATTGGGTTCAACACAGTTGTTGAATAAAAAGTCTAGGGACGTATAAGGTTAGTGTTTTTTGTTTTTGTTTTTTGTTTTTAAGAAGAGACGAGGATCACCTATCCATGAGTGACCCACTTCCAATATTATTAATAAACGCCCTCACTAATGGCAGATGAATACTTTGAAAACAAAACACGAATGCCTTGAGGAAAAAAACCCCAACGACCATAGCTAAAAATCTTTACAAAAGAAACCCATTCCCGTCAATAACGTATATAAGGTATACCCAATGAATCAAGATGCACAATCCCCTTAATCCTACCTCGCACCATGCCCTCACCAACAAAATCAAAAGCTCTATCCATTGCCCCTTCTTTAGCAAAAAAATCAGCCACCATATTGGCCTCTCTAAAAATATGTCAAAAACGAACATTGAGCATCTGAACAAGAGATTGTATATCATCCCAAAAATTCCAAAGAAACCAATATTTACAAACCCTGGAAGCTAGCCATCCCATCACCACACTAGGGTCAGATTCCACCAAGAAATCTCTCATCCCAAGTGTATGACATAGTTAAAGCCTATCAAGAAGAGCCCGACATTCAGCAATATTATTCGTCGCATGCCCATAAAAATGAGCAAACCCCGCTACCACCTTTCCCCCATCATGCCGAATGATAACCCCACCTCTGGAACTTCCTGGGTTTCCACAAGATCCCCCATCCACATTAAGTTTCATACAACCCACCTCCGGTGGATTCCATTTAATAATTTTTGGAACATGTTCACAAACCAGAATGATCGGGCAATTAAGTTCCTGCAAAATTAAATAATCATTAACTCCCCTCTTTTTAAAGCTTCTCAATCCCTTAGAAATATTCCTTAAATTCACCTTCACCACTCGCACAACAACCCTCCAATAAAAATTCACACCCTCCATGCGAGACGCACATTGAGCCCTCCAAAGAGCCCAAGAAATAATAATGGGAAGCACACCACGAATCCAACCAACCTGAGTATTCAATACAGCACGTCTCCACCAAAAAGTCATCATCCATCCCAAGACAACTGCTGTGGTAACCGGATAGCACAAGTCGTAGCAAAATAATCCCATATTTTTTTCGGACCCTCCCCCTCGCATAGGACGTGATCTAGTATCTCTATTTTTGGCTGTATACAATGGCCACATTTCGAAACCAACGGTATACCCAATCACGTGATTGCCTCATCCACTGGTAGAGAGTTATGTTTAGCCCTCCAGCAGCAACAAGTCATGTGCTTGGGCACTTGGTTTTGCCATAGCCAGCGATGCCAGGGGCACAAAGTCCTATTCTTCTCACAATCTGCCATGCCGATTTAGTAGAAACAAACCATCTACCGACTGAACCCATACACAGTGATCCTCCCCCTCCTTCACTCTGACACCTAACGTAATAATTCGTTGAACCATATGTTCGAGAACTAGCTCTCTCAGCTGCACAATATTCCAACCATTCGCCAACCAAAGAGATCTAATAAGCAAGCCCCAATCCCCATTCAACACACAATTTTCAGCCAAGCAACCATCATCTAACCAATTATTGAACTAGAAATTAGCATTTCCTTCGCGAATAATCCATTTGGCATTTTTCAATACCATTGACATTACTCTCATAACCCCTTTCCAGAAACGAGACCCTTTCCTCAGATTCATAATTGAAAAAATATGTTTAAACCCCACATATTTGGCCGAGAAGAACCTTGCCCATAAGAAACCACCTTGAAGAATTTTCCAAGCAAACTTCATAAGCAAGGAGTTTTGTACTTTTGATAATTCCAGAATCCCAAGCCCCCCTTCTTCTATAGGCAAACAAATTTTCCTCCAGGAAATCCACTTCCTTTTCCTATTTTCTATGGTTGAACCCCATAAGAAATTGGAAAAAATCCCTTTTAAAGCAGACAAAACTCCTTTTGGTAAATTCAAAACTGAAAGCAAGTGAATAGGCAAGCTACTCAACACATGCTTAATTAAAACAAGTTTTCCACCAAATGAGAGTAATCTCCCATTCAACCTAGCTAATGTTTTCTGAACCTTAGCAGTCAAAGGGTTAAACATCCCAATTCTAACTCTCCCCACATGCAACGGAATGCCCAAATAAGTACATGGCCAAGCACCTTCCTTAAATCCTGAGAGGCTCTTGATATCCAATCTTCTACTAATTGGGATATTAGAAGAAAACAAATAAAGAAGACTTATGAGCACTCACCTTCTGCCCCGACATATCCTCATACATATGAATTACCTCCAACAGCCTTCGATCGAAGTTTTCCCACCATTCCAAAAAATCAGTAAATCATCCGCATAAAGTAAATGGCTAATTTTGGATCCCCCACAAGAATTAAAGGGCTTAATTCTTTCCAAATTAAGCTCCCTATTTAACATGCGCGAGAGAACTTCCTCAGACAAAATGAACAAATATGGAGAGAGATGATCACCTTGGCGAAGTCCCCGTGAATTTTTGAAAAAACCCCGAGAGCATCCATTCAACATAACTGAGAAATAAGGAGAGGAAATACAATTGAAAATCATACTCCTCCATTTATTCGAGAAGCCCAACCTCTTTAAAACCTCCAATAAAACCGCCAATTCACCCGATCATATGCTTTGGCCATATCAATTTTTAACATAACATTACCTCATCTTGTTTTTTGATTCATCCCTTGTACCAGCTCCTGCGCAATCACAATATTGTAAAAAATACTCCTTCCCCTAATAAAAACGGATTGCTCTTGAGAAATAATTTTATCCAAAACCGGTGCCAAACGTAAAACCATAATCTTTGACAAGATTTTATAAATCACCAAACAAAGGATAATGGGACAAAAATGCCCAAATCCCATCGGATCATCCACCTTCAGAATAAGCACCAATTCGTTGCCCCAAAAAATGTTAATAATGGCTGCTCCTCAAAGAAATGCACAGCCACCTCCAGAATATCTTGCTTCACAATATCCCAAGCAAGAACAAAGAAACTTGCTGAGAAACCATCAGGCCCCCGGCTGCTATCCAAAGGAATAGACCAAAGTGCATGTTTTACCTCTTCCACAGAAGGTTTTGCAATTAAGGCTTCATTCTCCCCCTCAGTTATCACCGGCACCAAAAGAGCAAGAGCGTCGTCATGAAATGTCACGTCCTCCGTGGCAAGTAAATCCTGAAAAAAAAAAGACAAAGCACCATTATGAATCTCATCCATAGAATCAAGAGTTTGCCCACTCTCTAGCTGCATCCTCTCCACCCTTTTATTCTTCTTCTTCGTACGCATCATAGCATGGAAAAAAGTCGTATTGGAATCTCCCTCCACTAACCATTTAACATGTGACTTTTGACAACCTAAGATCTTTTCTCTATGTAACCATTGTAAATATTTTTGTTTACAATTTAATAACTCGGCCTCCGTCTGTGAAGAATACTCCGTCACTAACTCTTGTTTTAGCTCCACTATATGATTTTCCAGCACCTTTAATTCCACCTTGACTCTTCCAAATACCTCAACATTCCATTTTCGCAACATGCCTTTCACGTCTATTAACTTCTTACTAATCCTCACCAATGGGCATCCCATTCGGTCAACATCCCACACCTCCTTAACCAAGGGAAGGAACCCCTCATGTGTACCCCACCCCACATACGCTAAAAATGGAACGGCCTTGCAACCGACCTTTGCTCACTCAGTAATGACACCAACATAGGCGCATGATCTGAAGAAGATCTTGGAAGATATTCCACCCGAGCCTCTCCCCACAAGTTTAGAAAAGCCATGTTCACCAAGACTCTATCTAACCTCGCCCAAATCCTGCTACTCCTAAGGCGCCCATTACACCACGACAACCGATTCCCATCAAAAGGTAAGTCCGGCAAACCACATTGTTGAATGCAATCATTAAACTCATTTTCCCCCCCGTGTGCTTGCATAATACCACCAATTTTCTCATCATCACTTCGAATAATATTAAAATCTCCCCTAATAAACCAAGGCCAACTCCTCGGGTCTTGAGCACCCAACACCTCCCAAAGTTCCAATCTCTTGATGCGGAAACAACTTGCATACACAAACGTCGCAAGCACACGCACATTCCCATGACTAAACCAACCACTAACAACTTGATCTGACATACAGACCACCTCAAAACTCAAGGTCGTCATCCCAAAAAAGCAAAATTTTACCCCCAACCTTAGCATTATTCACACAATTTGTCATCCTTATCCATCGCGCCCAACGACGACGTTTATTCTCACTAAGGAAAGGTTCTAAAAGAGCCACTACTGAAGGGCGGCATTTATTTAATAAATGCCAAAGCCTACTTTTTGACGAAATAATACCCTTAATGTTCCACGTTAATATGTTCAACATCAATTAATGAATTGTTTCGAGTGCGTACATCGCTCCAAAATCACAATAGATTTTTCCTTCCTCACCCCTCATAATTTCTTCAAAGGGACGTGCAAATCTGGATTAGAATCAAAACATTTCATTGCCAACTCATTTAATTCCTCTTTTGGTTCACCATCCGACCTTGCTCCTCCATGTAAAAACAGTTCCTCTTCAATACTTCCTTCCTCCCCTATGAATCCCCTCTCGCACATCCCTCCCAGTTCAAATTCTAATGCCTCATCAATGAGCTTAAGAGAGCTCCTAGGGGACGATCCAGAAACCACCCTAGGCCCTTCCTCCCCCTTAGCATCCAGCTCCATTAATTCAACCCAACTAGTCCTCATAACCGATGCTTTATCCCTCAATTCCAACCTCCCTTTTGTTACCTTCAACTTTAGGCCCTCATCACTCAAACCTACACCACCAGAATCCAAAGGAATGCTCGACCGAACCTGACTACTTTTAGAAAAAAACGACACCCCTTGCTCCCCTGCAGTCATCACCTCATTTTGCTTCAAAACAGTAGCCATAATTTCATTCCGGCGTGCCCCATTAAAACCGACCATTTTTTTAATACTTTGTTGCGACTCTGTCTTATCCTGCTCTTTCGAACTCCCAACTTTCCACACCTTCTTCGGCTTCGCCAATTTCCCTACATCCGGTTGCACCTTGCCCCCTCTAGTTTGATTATTCTCTTTTTGTTTGCATTGATGCACAAAATGCCCCTGATTTCGGCAGTGTAAATAGAATGCATGAATCGTCTAAAAAACCACCTCTTGATAATGGCTACTTTCCACCCTTGGGCTTCCCAACCAAAATGAATGATGCAACGGTTTGGATACATCAACCTCTACACAAAACCTCGTTGCTTCTGGCCTTGTCACATAAGCCGTCGCATTGTCCCGTTTCAAGAACCGACCAGATCCACCTCCAATACTCCTCAAAATCAATTCATGAAAAAAATGCGGCGGCAACCCTGGCAAAGTTACCCAAATCGGAACCTAAGGTGAGTCTTCCTCCTCAACAAAGTCCGGTGTCCAGTGAGAGATACGGCAAGGCACCCTTGCTAATTCCGCATTTCCTCTGGCCATAACTGAAATGAAATCATCTTCATTCATAATCCTAACAAGCACATTTTGTGGATTACTCAACTGCCCAACCACAGGAACATATTTCAACCCTCAACGACTCCTAATGAAGCCACGCACATGATCTAGCAAAGGTCTTCTACGCAAGAATTTCAGCACAACCGAATACCTGAAAGGCTCCGTTGATTGCTTTATTTCGTTCTAAGAGAATAGAAAGAACATTTCCCCCTCTGAAAATCTAGGCTTCTGAAACGGTATCTCAACCTTAGGAAGGATTTGAGGCCTCGCGACCACTACATCCACAAAAGCAGGGCCCGACGAAGCAGAGGGGTTTGGATTCGCCTTCTGCACTATGAGACGAGTAGAACTACCCAAGGTACCCTGCATTAACGTCCATTTTGCTAGGGCCATCAGCAAAACCCTAATCGCCCCTCCGTGCTTTTCGAAAATAAAAGTTCTTATAATGTTAGTGGTTGAATCAAAAGTCTAGGGTCTTATAAGGTTAGTTGTTGAATCAAAAGCTAAGGGTCATATTTTTTTATTTGGAACTACTGGGTTTGCCTCTGATAGGGGTGAATTTAATGAGCTATAGGACCACGAACAATCTGTTTCTATCCTAAGGAATTGTACAATATAGAAAGAATGCTAGAATAAAGGAATTATATAATAACTATACACAGCTAGTCAGATTCTAACTTTCTAAATTTAAACATCAGTCATCATGTTGCAGCTTTAGGTAAGTTGCTGAAATTGTGGTTTGCTGCTTCTTTGATTACTATGATTGCTGGACTATTTTGATTCTTAGCTTGATCTTTGGCTTCATTCCTTAAACTCCCCCCTCAAACTTGGCTATGTTTGGTAACAGAGGCAAAGTTTGTCTCGTAGTTGTTTGAAGAAACCCTTGAGCAATGGCTTGGTAAAAATATCAGCTAGCTGATCTAGTGACGTGACGTAACAAGTTCTATATGCTTTGTTCAAGTATGTAGAACTGGATTAACAGTCATATATAAAGCACTCAGATTGCCACAGTGTAAAGTTGGTGCTTTTGATTGAGGTATTCCAAGATCACTGAGTAGTTTTGAAAGCTAAGCCAGCTCAACTGCAGTAGATGGCATGGCTCTGTATTCAGTCTCAACACTTGACCTAGACACTATAGGTTGCTTTTTAGCACTCCATGAAATGCAATTGTTCCCAAGGAAAGTACAGTAGCCTGAAGTAGATTTTCTTGTGGTTGGGCAACCTGCCCAATCTGCATAAGAAAACCTATACAAGTTGAGTGTGCTGCTTGACGTTATATGTATACCAAGTTTTACAGTGTTGTGCAAGTACCTAAGAATTCTCTTAACAAGTTGGAAGTGCTGGATTATTGGTGTTTGCATAAATTGGCAAACATAGTTGACAAAAAAAGAGAGATCTGGTTTGGTAAATGTTAGGTACTACAAGCCTCCAACTATGCTCTTGTAAGTGGTTGGATCATGGAAAGGTTGTTCAGAAGCTTTGAGTTGTTGACCTCTGGATGATATAGGTGTAGTAAGAGGTTTACACTCATGTATATTGGCTAGCGTTAACAACTCTATAATATACTTGTGCTGAGATAAGAAGAAGTTTGAGCCAATTTTGTGGACTTTTATTCCTAGAAAATGGTGAAGAAAGCCAAGATCCTTGATGGAGAATTTAGAACTGAGCAGAGAAATCATCAACTGAATTCTATTGGGTTTGTTACCTGTTACCACCATGTTATCTACATATAAAAGAAGTATTAGTATCTTGTAATTAGAATGATATATGAACAAAATTGGATCAGCTGAGCTTGAATAAAACTCAAGTTGAAGGAGAAAGTCACTAAGTCTGTCAAACCAGGCTTGAGGAGCCTATTTGAGGCCATATAAGGCTCTATTGAGTTTGCACACATGCTAAGGATAATGCTTAGATGTATAGCCTGGTGGCTAACGCATGTAAATAAGAGTGTTGAGACAACCATGTAGAATAGCATTCTTAACATCTAATTGATAAAGTGCCCAGTTTTTCACAGTAGCAAGGGTGAGGACCATTTTGATATTAGCAGGCTTCACAACTGGAGAGAAAGTTTATGAGAAATCAACACCATCTACTTGACTGAAGTCTTTAGCAACCAGTCTTGCTTTAAGTCTTTCTAGTGTGCCATCTGCTTTAGCTTTGCCTTGTAAACCCACTTGGATCCAATGACATTCATGTCAGCAGTTCTTGGAACCAATTTTCATGTTTGATTAATTGCAAGTGTAGCTAATTTGTCTTCCATTGTAGCAGACCATCCAGGGTCATTTTTGGCAGATTTGATAGATTTTGGCTCAGCAGGGATAAAGACCAGATTATGAAAGTTTGCATATCGAGGATTAGGTTTGTGAATGCCACACCTAGAATTGGTTTGCATATGATGTTGTGATGGTGCCTGCACTGCAGTTTCAACAGGAAACGAAGAAACTCATGTATTTTGCAATGAATTTGTATGTTGGAGGTAATGTGGTGAACCAATGGTTTCAATTTGAATTGGTGGGGGGGGGGGGGGGGGGGATCAAATGCAGAGGGCAACCAGATTCTTATGAGAAACCATTGTGCCATACAATGAAACTTGAAAAATCTCATTCAACAGGAGGAGAATCATATAATAGAGTTGGCTTAGAATATGGAAGAACAGACTCATCAAATACAACATGCCTTGAGGTATAAACTCGACCGGTGGGTGGATAAAGGCATTTATAGCCTTTGTGTTTGGTGCTGTAACCAATAAAGACACATGGCAAGGACTTTGGTTCAAGTTTATTGGACCTAAAGTCTCCAAGATAAGGAAAGCATTTAGACTCGAGAGTTCTAAGAATGCTATAATCAGGATGTTTGGCATAAAGTCTAAAGAAAAGGGAGTCCAAATTAAGAAGAGAAGAAATCAATCTGTTAAGTAAGAATACCGCAGCAGAAAAGCAATCTAACCAGAATCTAGGTGGAAGTTTGGCATGGAATATCATGGTTAAACCTAGGTTGGTTATACTTCTGTGCTTTCTTTCAGCTTTGCCATTTTGTTTTGGTGTTTTTGGGTAAGTTGATTGATGAAGAATGCCAAAATTTTGAAAGTATTCAATGAGGTTCTTGTTGTAAAACTCACCTTTTTCATCGGTTTGAAAAACTTGAATTTTGGCATTAAATTAGCATATGACAAACATATGAAACTGTATAAAAGCATATTTAAAATTAGACTTGTGTGTAAGGGGAATTAACTAATTGAGATTAGTAGCTTTGTCAACAAAGATAGCATAGAACCTATACTTTTCTCTAGAAGGAATGGGAGCAGGTCCCCATAGATCACAATGAACTTTTTCAAAAGGAACATTGACTATATTGTCTCTTGAAAGAAATGACAATTTACAAGCTTTTCCCATTTGACAGCTTGTTCAGATTTTAGAAGAAAAGTATTTTGAGTCAAGAGTAATGAACTTCTTATTACAAAGATAGTCTAAGATTCTTGAATTTGGATGTCCAAGCCTGAGATGTCAGTTCTTTTTATTGGTGGATCGAAATCTGGAGGAGAAAAAACTCCTTTTATTATGAGAGGTTGAAATTGCATCATAAAAAATGTATAGTCCCATATGTTTCCTTCTTGCGGCCACTGTCCTTATTGTTTTCCTGTCCTTTATCACAAAACCATGGTTATCAAACTCAAATCTCAGTGGATAATCAGATGTAAGATTACTAACATATAATAAATCCTTCTTAATTTCAGGTATCACTAACACATCATTCAACAGTATTGGAGATTAAGGTGAACCAACCATTGCTTGACCAACATGAGTGATAGGTAAAACTTTACCATTACCAACCATAATACCATCATGACCATTATATGGAAGTAACGAGTGAAGAGTACCTTCATTAGCAATCATGTGGTCAGTTGCACCTATGTCAGGATGCCATGAAGCTGTGCCAGGAACCTCATCCATTTTAATGGCTGCAAAACTCTGTGGAAGGTTGTCATTTGTGAAAGAATGATTAAACCTATTGAAACATTTAAGAACAATATGGTTTCTTTTGTGACATATTTGACACACAACTTCTTCTTTGGCAGCAGATTTGGAATTTGAAGGACCACGAAATTAATTGCTGGATGATCTTGATCTTGAGCCAGTGGATTGGCCTTGGACAAAGCCATGACCTTTGGATTTAATGGAACCAGTGATAGAATTTGGTTTCCTTTGTTTGTATGATTCTTGGCCATAGAAAACCATAGGGGAAGGAGTAACATCAACCTTGTATCTATCAACATAGCTTTCCAATAAAGTTACTAATTCTAAGTAGGCTGGAACAAGTGGCCTAGGCATAGTAGCTGTAAAAACTTCAAAGTCCTTACCAAGGCCATTGAGAAGCCACCAAGACTTCTTGTGTTCAGAAACAGGCTTGCCAATGGCAGCAAGTTCATCACAAATTGTTTTAAATCTCCTCAGATATTCACTCAAGGAATAAGATCCTTTAGTGATTGATGTGAGTCTTTGCTTAAGTGCAAGACTGGGATTAGAAGACACCCTCTCAAAAGCATGAACAAGGGCACTCTAGACTTCTGAGGCAGTGTTTAGACTAACCACGATGCCTAAAACTTCCTCACTTAAGGTGGCTGTAAGCCATCCTTTAACAAGCCTATCAGACCTGTGCCACTTGTGATAAAGTGGATTAGGTTTAGAGGTATTAGGCTCATCAAGAATAAATTGTGATAGGGTGGGTATATCACATGTGATAAAACCTTGAAGATCATAGCTTTCAAGGATATTGAGCATCTGAGTTTTCTAGAGTAGAAAATTGGAGGAAGTGAGTTTTAGAGACTCATAGTTTGATACATTCTGTGAAATAGGATATGGATAGGGGTCTGAGGATGTGGTGGAAACATTTGACGTAGAGGAATCCATTGAAAGAAAAGCACAACTCTCTAGCAACCCATAGTGGCTCTGGATACCATAAAGAAGTTTGAGAAAAACAATCTCACGAGTTGAGTGAGAGAGTGTGCTTTCATTCATATATATATATAGAATTATTTACAAATTGTATAGTACCATGTACAATCTATTTCTATTCTAAGGAATCTGTACAATATAGAAAGAATGCTAGAATAAAGGAATTACATAATAACTATACACAGCTAGGCAGATTCTAACTTTCTAAATTTATACATCAGTCATCATGTTGCAGCTTTAGGTAAGTTGCTGAAATCGTGGTGTGCTGCTTCTTTAATTGCTGGACTACTTTGATTCTTATCTTGATCTTTGGCAGCTTGATCTTTGGCTTCATTCCTTATAGAATTTACGCGGTCTAATTTATAGGAGGTTTAATGTTGGACAAATTATTAGTCTCTTCTTCTTGGGAGACTCATTATCTGAAGTTATGCCAAAAAAGATTGCCAAGAGTATGTTTTGATCATTTTTCCATTTTACTTGATTGTGGGGGTATTCATGAGGGTAAACGTTATTTTAAGTTTGAGAATATGTGGCTTGAAGTTGAGGGTTTTGTAGATAAGGTGAGAAGCTAGTGGTACTCTTATTATTTTTAGGGGACTCCTAGCTTTGTTTTGGCAAGTAAACTCAAAGCTTTGAAGGTTGATTTGAAGATGTGGAACAAGGAAGTTTTTGGGAATGTAGTGCGACAGAAAAAAATCTCTTTGGGAGGAGCTACAGTCCTTGGAGGTTGAGGGGGAAAGTGAGGAGACTCGTATAAGAAAGAAAGAATTGATGTTAGAAATTGAGAGGGTGCTTTTGATGGAAGAAATATCATGGGGGCAGAAATCGAGAGTTCTATGGCTTAAAGAGGGGGATAAGTGCACTAGTTTCTTTAATAAAATGGCTAACTCTCATAGGCGTAACAATGCTATTAAAATGATTAAAACTGATAATAATATGCTTTCTACACCTGATGAGATTCAAGATCATGATGTGCAGTTTTATAGTACTCTCCTAAGTGAGACGAAGGATTGGAGACCTAAAATTGATGGCTTGAATTTTGAGGCTGTGGATTCTTTTACAGCAAGCTGGTTAGAGAGGCCATTTGAAGAGCTTGAGGTGCATCAGGTGGTATGTGGGATGAGTAGAGATAAAGCCCTTTGCCCAAATGGGTTCTCCATGGATTTTTTTCAAGATTGTTGGGAGATTGTGCGAGAGGAGGTGATGCAGGTTCTACAATAATTTTATGATTATCAAAAGTTTGAGAAGTTGTTGAATGCCACATTTATCTCTTTAATTCCTAAGAGAGTGGGCACATCAGAGTTGAAGGATTTCCATCCTATTAGTTTGGTAAGTGGAATTTATAAGATAATTCCAAAGGTTTTGGCAAATCGAATGAGCAAGGTGATGGATAAGATTATTTCTACACCTCAAAACACATTTGTTAGAGGCCAACAATCATTGATTCTATGTTGATTGTGAATGAGTGTTTGGATAGTCGAATACAGGAAGGTGTTCCGGAATTTCTTTGTAAGCTAGACGTGGAAAATGCGTACGATCATGTAAACTGGGATTTTTTCTTCTGCATACTTAGAAGATGTGGTTTTGGTGATAGGTGGTGTGGTTGAGTTAGACATTGTATCTTGACTGCTCAGTTTTCAGTTTTAGTTAATGGGCAGCCTTGTGGTTGTTTTTAGAGTCCTAAAGGATTGAGATAGGGGGATCCATTATCTCCATATTTATTTGTTCTTGTTATGGAGGCTTTGAGCCATATGGTGGAAGTAGTGGTAGGAGGAGATTTTATTTCAGGTTTCTCGGTGGGAGCTAATAATAATGGCTTCATTTCCATATCACATTTGCTTTTTGCTGATGATACTATTATTTTTTGTGATCTGTTGGGGAACAAATTTAAGCTTTGAGGGCTGTCTTGTTATGTTTTCAAGCAGTATTTGGGCTAATGGTGAACTTGGGTAAATTAGAGCTAGTCCCGGTGGGAGATGTGCATAATATTAACAATTTGGCGGAATTATTGGGGTGTAGAGTTGCTTATTTGCCTATGAAATATTTGGGTCTCCCGCTGGGGGCGTCATTCAAGGCAAAGTATATTTAGGATTGGGTGGTTGAGAAGAGGTTGGTGGTATGGAAAAGATTGTATTTATCTAAAAGGGGGTAGAATCATTTTTATAAAGAGTATTCTTTCTAATATCCTAACTTACGTTCTTTCATTATTTCCTTTACCAGTTGGAGTGACAAATCGTATTGAAAAGTTGTATAAAGCATTTTTGTGGGGTGGTTTGGGAGAGGAGAATAAGATTACTTTAGTAAGCTGGAAAAAAGTTTGGTGTTTGATTGTTGATGGAGGATTGGGGGTTTGTAATTTGTGTAGTTTTAATAAGGCGTTGTTGGGAAAGTGGTTGTAGAGATATCTTAGGGAAGAGGAAGCGTTATGGAGAGGGGTGGGCGATCATTCGGAAGTACGGTAGTAATTGGGGGGATGGTGCATTAAGGAGTGTAGGGGATCTTATGGTATGAGTTTATGGAAGTTATTAGGAAAGGATGTGGAGATATCATAGGGAAGAGCAAGTGTCATGGAGAGGGGTGATCGTTTGGAGTATGGGAGTGATTGGGGAGATGGTGCACTAAGGAGAGTAGATGGTCTTATGGTGTGAGTTAATGGAAGTTTATTAGGAAAGAATGAGATTATTTTGTGAAACAAGTCAAATTTGTGTTAAGAGTTCGATTCTGGTTTGATGTAGTGAGAATGTACTGTTTAGAGCTTTTCTGGCTGTTTTCAAGTTGGTTGTTAATCAACATGCATCAATTTCAGAGTTGATGAGTTACTCTTGATGTGAAAATATTTGTAAGTGAACAAAATCGCAACAAGTAGTAAAGTTTTAAAGAAAGTGTCGAACCCACAAGGATTAATTATGCTATTGAGTATTGAAATTTATCAAATTATTTACTAGTTGGAAATTAAACGGAGATTTTAAAGATTTTACCACCTAAATTAAAGTAAAGTGCTCGACACAAATAAATTAAAAGAAAAGGGAATAAAACTTAAGGTTGTAGAGATAATAAAAATAAATTTAGAGTATTTGATTTCACCTAGCTAATCACACAATTTATTATTTCTTATTATAAAATTCCAATTTTTCAAGTTGATGAAAAATAAATCCCTTAATTATTCAATATTTTCTCTTGAATAACATTAGAAATATTTCTACCTAACAATTCATCACATCTCTAAATAAATTCAATTATTTGAAGATTTATTAAGTTTTTTAGATTTTTCTTAATCTAAAATCACACTAATTGCGGTAAAGTATCTCTATCTTTCGCTCAATTAAGGATGTTTAATCCTAAAAGTTTCTAATCACAAATTACCTCTTCGTTTCATTATGATTCAATAGATCAAACAATAATTAACCAAAAAATTATAAGCAATAAGATCAATGATAAACACTAAACATGAAAAAAATTGGAAATAAAATATCTTGGAATTTAAATTGTGTATTCAAAGCTAGACTAGATCAAAGTCCTAGAAAAATAAAGTTAGTTCATAACAAATCTGAAATCAACCATGTTCTTATTGGAAAGCATTAAAAGAAAACTAAAGAGGAGAATAAAACTCTTTTACTTGGAATAGGTTGACGAAGCATTCAAGATTGTTAAAGATCCCTCTTCATTGAGACTTGGTAGCAGCCTTCATTCTCTCTTTTTTTTTTTTTTTTTTTT
>QEOT01001733.1:0-13695 GCA_003123785.1 Pterocarya stenoptera | reverse complement strand
AAAAAAAAAAAAAAAAAAAAGAGGCACTTCAAACCGAACTCAGTGTAAATCCTATATTTATACCTTCCAATAACTAACGGAGATCTATTTAGCATAGAACCGATACCAGAAAATAACATCCCATACGAAGCTTCTCTCCCCCCATCAGTCTCTGTCTCCTCAAGGCCCAAGTCCCAGGAGCCTCTCCCTTTCTCTCATCTCAAGCCCGTCCATAGAAATACAAAAAAAATTAGAAAAGGGTAAGCTCATCAATGATGAAAGTGGCGTCTATAAGCGGCAAATCCAGCGAGTAAGTTAATATTTTTCACCCCCCAAACGGTAAAAGCCCCTATTTAGTGCAGCGTACGTAAAATAGAGATAGTGAGATAGCTAGCTAGCTAGCTGCTTGAGCTTTTGTGCTGAGATAACTGAAAAGAAGTCATCCCAACAACAGAGCGAGATCAGTTCTACAAAGGCAGCATGCTCTCAAANAAAAAAAAAAAAAAAAAAAAAAAAAGGAATCTCAAGCTGATGACTGCAACAACATACTTTACATTTTTTTTGGCCCAAATTTAACACACAAACTCCCACCCACCCCACAACATAGAGAGATCAAAATGATAGCAACTTCAGAAACTCTTGATGAACGCTTATCTAGGATATGAAGGCAAACGTACAGAAACTTTAAAACAAAACCAATTTTTGGTTCAATATCTTCCTTCATTTCCCATCCAGCACACAATTAAAACTGAAAATGAGAACCCATCCAGCTTTTATTCGAAACAACAACCATATTTATTTTTTGTGCTCATTTTTATATATTCTTTGTTTTTCTCATCAACCAAACAATAAGGGTTCGTTTGGGAAGTGAGATGAGATGAGAATTTTTTGAATAATAATAAGATAGTTTGTGAATAGTAGTTAGATAATTTGAATTGAGTATTTTTTAGATTTTAGAAAATGAGAGAGAAAAAGTTAAATAAAAAATATTATAAAATTAAAATATTGTTAAAATATAATTTTATAATATTAATTTTATTTGGAGATTTAAAAAAGTTAAATTATTTTTTATTTTTTATTTGACAATAAACAGTGCATCAACAGTACATATACTATGCACTTTTTGGATCTCTAATCAACATTGGGACCCACACCTTTTTCAAATTCCAAAAATTAAGAATTATCTAATCTCATCTCATTAGCCAAACACATTTTTTTTACAAACTATTTCATCTCATCTTAATTCAAAAACTTCTCTACTATTCAAAATATCTCATCTTATCTTATTTTATCTGAACTGCGTAACCAAACGGGACCTTAAAGAGCTGTATGGATAGTGAGATGAGATAGTTTTAGATAAAAGTTAAAAGTTGAAAAAAAATATTGTTAAAATATTATTTTTTAATATTATTATTATTTTTAGATTTGAAAAAGTTAAATGATTTATTATATTTTATGTGAAAATTTAAGAAATTTGTAACGATGAAATGAGATAGGTTAAGAGTGTTTCTTAATCCAAACGACTCTAAAACATTTCTCTTTTGAATTTGTTGGCCAAACATTAATTTTTAAAGTCGGTTTTTTAAAAAAGTTTTCAGATCATGGTTTGAATTTTCATAGAAATTTAAATATATGTATTAAGGAATTGTCTAAAAATGTTTGCTTTTTTTTTTTTCTGAGCATGTAGACAATTTCTATGCAATTTTGATGTTGACAGGTTTTATAAATATGGCCCTAGACTTTTGATTCAACAACTAACCTTATATGTAGAGCTATGATAAATTTGATCCAAGTCTGACATGGTGAACTTGCAGCAGGGTAGAGGGTACCATGCTACCATGGATTCCAACCATTGCTTATGTTCTCACAAATTTACAGCACCAGAAACTGCTGCCTTGCTCTTCCTTGAAATGAAGTAATTTCTACCTTCTTATGTAACTTGAGGGGAAGTTAGAAGGAATGCAGTAATTGTTATGGGAAAGAGAAATGCTATTTTGACATGCTATTTATCCTAACTTTTTTTTTTTTTTTTAATCACAAATGACAGTTGTTGATGTGATACATTTTAAGTGGTTGTTTATTTAAGTGAAGCCTCGTCATAAAGTAGCAGAAATATGAAGCACATGAATGACAAGTACCTCTCATGTAACAAAGTTTCTGGCAGACTTCATTTACCTAATTTCTGGTTAAGTACCTTGGATATTGTTGCTGTAAAAATCATGGCCAGTATTCAAAGGAGAAAGGAAAGTCATTCTCCAGCTTTCTCCCAAAGATTTAATGGGAAAAGTTATAGGCTTATAGTAGTGGTGGTTGCTAGTCCCAGTGGCGGGCATGGGCATACAAGCTACACGAGTACTCCCGGCTTCATGTGCCCTGCCACTATCTTAAGTTGAAGCTAGGATTTGGCAGCTAGATGCACTTCTACACAGTATTAATGAACTACACATTGCAAACTACTATAGAAGATAGTGAAGTATCAGCGGCTCCAGTTATAACAGCACGTTTGCTTCTAACATGCAGCAGATACTCCAAAGCTTTCTCTGTAATAAACTCACCAGGGATCATAACTGGTATCCCTGGTGGATATGGACATATAAGCTCCCCACAAACTTTCCCAAGACCCTCTCTTATACCGACTTTCTTTTTACTTGCAAAAAAGGTATCCCTGCGAACAGAAATGCTTCATGCAACTGAGACCGTGCAACCGACTTAATCACCACATATCCACCGTTTCATTTAAAGGGGGATTGAAATCTGTCAGATATCATGCGGGGAGTTGGGATTGAGTGAAATAGTGTTTGAATTAAATCAAAACACATCGTTTTGATTCTCCCTTCCCCTTTGTTAGACAGATAAGCCAAGATTCAAACTCATCTGAAGATCACTCACGGCAAGTCCAGGATTTATCTCATACACCAGCAGCAGCCCAAAGTCTATTTGAGATAATAACCCCAACGTCTATCTCTCCTTACATGTTGGAACCATTTCAGTTAGATAGAATCTGTAGTGTACATATCCACTTGTAATTCTAAATTATCTCTTGTAATGTAAATCTTTATAAATAGAACAATACAAACGACTGAACAGTTAAGTCAGCCCATTCATTCAAATATTTTCATGGTATCAGATGCTCCCACAATTTCTCATCCATTTTCTTTAAGTCTAATGGCTTCCGCTTCAGCAAATTCCTCTGCTGCTTTCATTGCTCCAAATCTCAACCAACTGGTCTCTGCCAAACTGATGGGTCAAACTATCTGATTTGGTTGTCCCAAATGGTTCCCATTCTAAAGAGCAATGACTTGATGGGTTTCGTGGATGGTTCCGAACCATGCCCATCACAATTTATCCTTGATGATCAAGGGAAATTAACAACTGATCTCCCAAATACGTCCTTTGGCACAAAAAGGATCAGTTTGTGCTAGGTTGGATTAATGCCACTTTATCTAATAATGTGGCTCCATCAGTTTTTGGTATTACATCTGCAAGACCAGCTTGGATTGCGTTGGAAAAGAAGTTTGCCTCCAAATCCCGATCTCGTGTTAGCCATTTGAAATACAAAATCGAAGCTCTAACTCAAGGCTTACGTAGTTGCTCTGCTTATCTTGATGAGGCCAAGGAAATAGCAGTAGAATTAAGTGCTGCTGGTAAGATTGTTCAAAGATGATGACCTGATTACTAATGATACCCATGGCCTAAATCCTACCTGCCTGCCTTTTATGACTTCATTGTCTTTAGCCACAAAGACAACCCGTTGTCCTTTGATTTTTTTCAAACCAAACTTCTGTCTAATGAACTCCTTTTAGAAAACCAGTACAAATCTGTCTCTCTAGAAACAAACAACTTTGCTTTGTTTGCACCCAAGCATAATCAACAGCCCTTCAACCGCAAACCAAAATATCCTAACAAGCCTAACCAAACTTCATTTTCTGGCCACCAACCCTCACACTCTCCTTTCCACCGCAACTCCATGCCTCCTTCCAAACCACCATCCCATATAGCCACACCTCAGCAAACCTATACATCTCCCAAACCATCACAGAATTTTACCTCTCCTCTCTCTCCTTGTCAGATCTGTGGTAGATCTAATCATCATGCACTTGACTGCTTCCACCGCATGGATTATGCATATTAAGGGCGACCTCCTCCTGCCCAACTCACAGCAATGGTGGCTCATATCAATGCTGAGCATGAGATTGAAACATGGTTTGCAGGTAGTGAAGCAAACCAACATATCACAGGCAATCTTGTGCAACTCACTCTTTCACAACCATACACAGGTTAAGAGCAAGTGGCAGTCGGTAATGGTCAGGGTTTAACTATTGCACATACTGGTAATACAACTTTTCATACTGCCAATAATCAATTACAACTTAAGCGTGTGTTACATTGTCCTAATGCCTCTGTTAACCTCTTCTCCATTAACCGATTATGCATCGATAACAACTGTTTCTTTATTCTAACAGTATCTCATTTTTTTTTGTGAAGGACACATTGACAGGGAAGACACTACTCAAAGGCAAGAGTGAAAGTGGTCTCTATCCATTTCCTATGCAGTCCATTTCTCTCAATAAGCTGTGTGCTTTAGCTGCTGTAGCAGGAGTGAAAGCATGACTTGCCATTTGGCACTCTAGATTAGGCCATGCATCTCTTTCTATTGTATCCCAATTATTGAATAAATACCAATTACCTGTTAAAGGGTCAATGAGCAAAATGGATTTTCGTGATTCATGCCAACTCGGCTAAGGGAAACAACTTCCCTTCTCAATGTCAAATTGAATTTCTAATTCTCCCTTAGACTTAAGTCATTCAGACATATGGTCTTATTCCACTAAATCTCTTAGTGGATGCAAATACTATGTCCACTTCACTGATGATTTCTCTAGATTCACCTATCCATAATAAATTTGATGTTTATACATACTTTGTTAAATTCAAAGCTTTTGTTGAAAATCAATTCTCTCACAAAATCAAGCAATTTCAATAAGACAGTGGAGGAGAATNTGAAGCAAACCAACATATCACAGGCAATCTTGTGCAACTCACTCTTTCACAACCATACACAGGTTAAGAGCAAGTGGCAGTCGGTAATGGTCAGGGTTTAACTATTGCACATACTGGTAATACAACTTTTCATACTGCCAATAATCAATTACAACTTAAGCGTGTGTTACATTGTCCTAATGCCTCTGTTAACCTCTTCTCCATTAACCGATTATGCATCGATAACAACTGTTTCTTTATTCTAACAGTATCTCATTTTTTTTTGTGAAGGACACATTGACAGGGAAGACACTACTCAAAGGCAAGAGTGAAAGTGGTCTCTATCCATTTCCTATGCAGTCCATTTCTCTCAATAAGCTGTGTGCTTTAGCTGCTGTAGCAGGAGTGAAAGCATGACTTGCCATTTGGCACTCTAGATTAGGCCATGCATCTCTTTCTATTGTATCCCAATTATTGAATAAATACCAATTACCTGTTAAAGGGTCAATGAGCAAAATGGATTTTCGTGATTCATGCCAACTCGGCTAAGGGAAACAACTTCCCTTCTCAATGTCAAATTGAATTTCTAATTCTCCCTTAGACTTAAGTCATTCAGACATATGGTCTTATTCCACTAAATCTCTTAGTGGATGCAAATACTATGTCCACTTCACTGATGATTTCTCTAGATTCACCTATCCATAATAAATTTGATGTTTATACATACTTTGTTAAATTCAAAGCTTTTGTTGAAAATCAATTCTCTCACAAAATCAAGCAATTTCAATAAGACAGTGGAGGAGAATATAACTCACACCAATTTCAAAACTTTCTCACAAACAATGGCATCCTTCATCGTATAACTTGTCCCCATACACCCCAACAAAATGGGGTATCCAAACGTAAACACTGCCATGTTGTAGAAATGGGATTATCCCTCCTAACCAAATCTCACTTGCCATCGACATTTTGGGTAGATGCCTTTCTCATGTCAAATTTTCTCATCAATGGTCTCCGTACTCCAATTCTAGAACATCAAAGTCCTTACTTCAAACTCTATGGAAAAAATCTAGATTATACTTTTCTCCGCACCTTTGGGTATGCATGATTCCCTCTACTTTGACCATATACCACTAAAAAATTAATGTTCTGCTCCAAACGATACATATTTCAGGGCTATAGTGCAAATCACCAAGGTTATAGATGCATGGATCTTGTCACTCATAAGGTTTACATCTCTAGGCATGCTATCTTTGATGAGAGCTCATTTCTTGCTAAGAATGGATTATAGCCACCCAAGCCTCTGCCAGTGGTCTCTTCCCCAGGTATGATTCTTCCTTTTCCCTCATTTCCTGTTATTATAGATTCTTCCTCTCCAGGCCATCCATCACATGAATTTTCACCACATCTAGACCTGCCCTCCCTTGCCACACCAACACCTCCACACAGTCAAATCTCCTCCCCCACTACTCCGGCTCTCCCATCCATCATATCTACTACCTCAGATCCCTCTCCTACGGCCACAAATCCTCCTATCTCCAATGCACCTCAACCCTCCCATCATATGACTACTTAATCCCAAACAGGATCTTTAAAACTTCAAAATTTTTTTGACTATCAACTCTACTCCACCAAATACCCACTACATGCATTATCTAGTGTTGCAATTCCACTTGAACCCCCACCCTTATCGGCAGGCTGCTCTCTTACCTGGATGGTGCCGCAATGAAGGAAGAATATGATGCTCTCACGGCTAACAATACTTAGACACTCTGTCCTAGGCCCAAAAATCACAGTGTCCTTGGAAATGAATGGGTCTATAAGACCAAGTAGACCTCCACAGGTTAGTTGCATTGGGATATCATCAAGAGGAAGGGGTTGATTTCACATAAACTTTTAGCCCGGTGATCAAATCAATTACTGTCCGTGTGATTCTCTCCCTTGTTGTACAGTTTGATTGGGATATTACACAACTAGATGTATCTAATGCCTTTCTTCATCGCATTCTTGAGGAGGATGTGTTCATGGAACAACCTAAGTGATTTATTGATTCTAACTATCCAGACTATGTATGCAAGCTCAATAAATCACTCTATCGCCTCAAATAGGCACCTCGAGCGTGGTTCATGCACTTGTCTACTACTTTTCTTGAGTTTGGTTTGTGTTATCTCTCATTGGCACTTTATTGTTTGTCTATCATGATGGAAACTCTCACATTTTCTGTCTTATATATGTAGACGATATTCTTGTAATAGGCACAAACTCCATACTGATTCACTCACTTTATTATCAAGCTGCAAGCAGACTTCAAGATGAAAACTTGGGTCCTATTGGCTATTTTCTCAGCATTCAAGCTACAAGAGACACTATTGCCCTCCATCTTCGACAATCCAAGTATGTCTCAGATCTCCTCTCTCGCACAAAGATGGCAGGTGCCAAACTCACTCCGTCTCCCTACACCATGGGCCCAAAATTTTCTTCACATGCTGGTGAACCACTTACTTCAGCTTAAATCACAGAGTATTGACAGACAGTAGGGGCCCTTCAATACTACACATTGACCAGGCCAGACATTGCATTTGCTGTTAATCAGCTTTGCCAACACAGGCACAATCCCAACTCTTCTCATTGGACTGCAGCAAAATGGGTATTCAGATATTTAAAGGGCTCCATTATAGGCTTCGCTATCCTTCTTGGCTCATCCCTCATTTCCTGGCTTGCTAAGAAGTAATCAGTGGTTGCCCGGTCCACAAAAGCTGAGTATAGGGCATTTGCTATGGTCACAGCTTAACTTTATTGGGTTCGCATGTGACTCAAGCATTTCCACATTACCATCCCCACATCTCATACCATCTGGTGTGATAACCATGACGCCATTGAACTTGCTTCCAACCCTATTTCTCATGCTTGAACGAAACACATCGAAGTTGACTTTCACTTCATCCTCGAGAAAATTGTAAACAAAGACATTTCCCTCCAATTTCTTGGCTCTTATGATTAGCTGGCTGACATGTTCACTAAAGGTTTGAGTTTTGCGTGCTTCTGTATGCTGCGATCCAAGCTAACGGTGACAAATCTCCCCATTAGCTTGTGGGGGGATGTTAGACAGATAAACCAAGATTCAAACTCATCCGAAGGTCACTCACGGAAAGTCTAAGATTTATCTCATACACCAACAGCAGCCCAAAGTCTATCTGATATAATAACCCCAACGTTTATCCCTCCTGATATATAGGAACCATTTCAGTTAGATAGAATCTGTAGTGTACATATCCACTTGTAATTCTAGCTTATCTCTTGTAATGTAAATCTTTATAAATAGAACAATACACACGGCTGGACAGTTAAATCAACCCATTTATTCAAATATTTTACCATTCCCGTCGTTCTACCTTCCCCCTTCCCCTTTCCCCCTTCTCCCTTCCTTCTCTGTTGGCCATCACCTCTGTTAAAGCCAATCCTTGGAGAGAGGGACTCCAAAATGCTCTTTGGTCTTCCACTCTCTTGTAAAGTTTTGAAACGGTCAGCTTCCTCCTCTCCATCTACTACTGCTGCTGCTTCTTCTTCTCGTTCTCTGTTTGATTTAAGTAATTGATTTTTTATCTGAACTTTCCACCGTTCGTCTCATCCAAGTTAATGCAAATCTAAATTTCTTTTCAATCTGAGAATAAAACTAGTGCTTTCTTCTTCAAATGTTTACATTTACTGGGGATTTTCTTTTCTTGGATCTGGGCCGACTATATTTCTGATTCCAAGGCACATGGGTATGACTTGATTACCGAGAGCATAGACATAGGAGGAGGATTGAGAACATTGTGCTCAGATCAATTTGGGTTTTGATTTTGGTTATTGAATGATTAAATTTTCTTTGGATTGTTGCTCAGTGTTCAACATTATAGATAAATAGGATATGAAGAATTTGAGATTTGGGTATTAAGGCATCATTCACTTTCACAAAATTTTTTTTATCTCACCTCATCTTATCTCATCTAATCATTACAACTTTCTTAAATTTTCACACAATATAAAATAAACAATTCAACTTTTTCAAATCCCAAAATAAAAATAATATTAAAAAAAGTTGAGACACAGGACATTTGTGGGCGGTTCTTCTTCTTCTTCCTTTTTTCTTTTTTAATCTTATTAGAAGATGACGTGGCAATTACCACGTCAACCGGTTACCCATCGGTTACACATCCTCGGTTGTATACAGCAAAATCAATCGGTACAATAGTCCCTGCTAGATGGTGCACTTAATCAATAAGGTTAACCCTCCTTTTATAGGCCTTGGCCTTGGCTTTTCCCTCATTCCCCACCGATGTGGGATTGAAGCCAAGGAGCAAACCCAACACATAGAAAACTCATTCCAAAATCATGAAACTATAAAAGTTGTGAAAGATTAATCACATCTGTGTCATATCACAACAATTGCATATCATCCAAAGTCTCACAACTTGCTCATAAAGCACACAATTTAGGTCTCATAACAAAGGGCCCTTCCCCTTCCCAAGAAAGAAAATAGGTACAAATCTCTTACTAACTTCCTTCTTTTGGCTGAAGCTCAATGTCTTGGACCATAAGGCCAGACTTGCAGTGAAGGAATTCAATCTCCTTCAAGCACATCTCGACCACGTCCTCAACTTGGCCACAAAAGAATTCCCTAATCTCAATACCCATCCACATATCATCTTTATTGATTGGAAGTTGCCCATCCCCTATGTTAAGTGGTAATATTTTTTTGTCTGGTCGTTGATCATAATGTGTATTTGACGACATTGTTGTCTGCAAGTAAGCATCGGTAGCATCACTTCCTTCCACCCCATTTCCAGACTTAATTAGCACTACCATTGGGAGGTGAAACCCATAGAAATCATCCCCCATGGTGTAAATAAAGTATGCCCCATATTTTGTGTTTGGGGAAAGGATTTTTGTCTCAATTCTACCTCTTATGTCAAGCCAACAATCTTGTCTGTAAAGACAAGCCAGCTCCCAGAATCTGTACAACATTATTTACACTCCAAGATTATTACCAACCACTGGTATAAAAAAAGGGTAAACAAGAATGCATGCCTGCACTCATGCAAACATAAAGATACATGAAGAGAAAGAAACCTGGGGTTGGGTATAACCGGTGACTTAGTTGAAGAACTTCATTTCCAATAAAGTGAAGTGTTGTCTTCAGGTCCACATGTTATATTTAACTCCCTCGCTACCAACATCATGCATTTCTTCCCACTCAATTTGTCTATCTGAAAACTCTGTTTAAACATCATTCTAATTATTGTACAAGCCACCAAAAGGAGAGTACATAAGGACATAACAAAACAAAGAAATTCGGAAGTAAATCATGAAGATTATAAACTGTAGTTCAACAGAAGTGACAATTTTACCTCAAGTTCATGAAATATGATCCCAACCAAATGTGTTTGCTATTGTTGGAACAAAGGAAAAGCTACCATGAGAAAAATATGGTTGGAACTTCAAGAACAAAGATGGCATTAAAATTACAGGTACAACTATTGTAACGTCCCAATGAAATACCTAAACCACATGGCCTGTACTTTAAAATGATTAGTTAATGATACAATTAGAGTCTCATTGGAACATTATATAGAGCAAAAATTTTTTATTCTCAAACAATGTGGGATCCCATATACTACTTATCCTTATCAGAACAGTATATCACAATATCCCCCTTATATTCCCTAAGTCCTCACCTAGCCAGTTCGGTGTAGATGGCATGACTCAAATCCTACATTTCAGGTTGGGATATGCTATAATACCATTAGTAACGTCCCAACGAAAGGCCTAAACCACATGGCCTATACTTTAAAATGACTAATCAGTTTTACAATTGTAACCTCATTGAACATTATAAAGAGCTAGAACTTCTCATTTCCAAACAATGTAGAATCTCATACACCACATATTCTTATCATAATGGAGCAGCACAATTATGGGATTGCCTTTGCAGTACCTCCCACATTCAAAGTTTCAAACCTGATAAACAAAACTTTCTAGAAAGGAATCTCAAACCAAGACAGATAGAGCCAGCAAGAATAGTGACTTAAATAAGCACTAAGGAGGGGTCATTCGGTGTTCTAATGGGAATGTAATTGTAGGTTTCTCTCATCACTATGGACATGCTACAAACACTATTGCGGAGTGTAGGGTGTTTCTAGATGGTTTGTTGTTATGTTGCTAGTTGTGTTTGAGTAATATTATGTTAGAGTTGGATTCAAGTGTGGTTGTGGGATGATATGCTCAGGGATGTGTAATTTATGGTATTTATGGGATTTGTGGGAGGAAACTCAAGGCTGTTGCAAGCTCTTAATATTCGAGTAACATGTGTTTAGAGAAACGAATATGGTAGCTGATTTTTTGGCTAAGGAAGGAGCCAAGGGGCGTTCTTTGGAGTTTCTTGGAGATAACTTTGAATAGGGACATTTTCAAGGACTAGTTCGTTCAGATAGATGGGGCTTGTCATATGTTCGAAGTCGATAATATTTTTTGTTCCGTTGGGACGTACATAATATGGTTTGGATTTATTTTTACATTTGGGTTTGGATTTTTTGTTTATATGTACCCCCAGGTATCCGATTTGTTTACACGTTTTTCCTCCACTATAAGTGAGGGTTTCAATAACATTGGGGTGTCGCCCTCTTTAAAATAATAATAAATAAATAAATAAGCACTAAGGAAATCAATCTTTCTCAGAGAAGGTATAATTTTACCAACTTGAAACAATATTTTCTAGAACTAACCATAAGCTAATTGATCCAAGGACTATGAAATCATTATTTATCTACAAACTTAAATTGATGAGAATAGGTAGATTTAACCTTTTATCTCAAGTTTTAATACTCCCATCACATGTGGGCCAAACTCCTCTAGATAAGTACGCTTAACATGTTGATTATTTAATTAATTGGGTGAAGTGTAGAGTGAACGCAAAACCTCCGGTCTAATACCATATATAATCATCATTTGTTCTAAAAGTTTAAAATGATTAAAAAATATAGATTTAATAATTATATTTATCTTAATGAGAACCTCTGAGGACAAGAATAGTTATTGCACGCAGAAAAAACAAAATATATAACAGTAGCACTTCCTAGCTCATACCAACTAAACAAAACTAGTAATGTTAAGTAGGTTATGTCCTTTTGTTGATCATCATGTTACTGTAGCTGATGAGGATTGGATTGTCACAAAGATGAAAATAAAAATTCTTCTTGCCTAACATGTTCAAGGATGAGGGCAATGATTGGAAGGGGCATTTACAACCCTTACCGGGCTAGGCCCAACTTACCCAAGAGGCATAGTGACAAAGTGTAGTCTGCCCACAAGGCAAAGAAATGAATGAGGTGGATTAATATTATCCCAATCATCAACCAATAAGAAATTTTTGGGTGCGAGTTGGATTAATTTCTTGGGCAATACTTCTATTATGGACGTGTTTCATTACCACCACCTCACGATCACCTGCAGCGAAAGAGTAGAGGGCTTGGGGATTCGAGGAGAACCCTCCGATGCCTAAGTCAATGACCGAAGATAATAATAATAATACTAATGAATTTGATCCCTTTTACATACCTCCCTTATATAGAGTTCCATGAGTTATCTTTATTCTCTTATCTGATTATGGTTATCCTTTATTCGAATTCAAACTTGGAGATGAAGGTTCATCTCTTAGTAAGTTTGAATGATAGCCGTTTCTATTATTTGCCACCGCTGGATAGTTATTCAGTTGGTATTGGTTGTGGGTTGGATTTTCTTGGTATTGGGCTGGGCTCCTCGATAGTGATGCAGGCTTTGGTTATAAGTAAGGGCCCAGGCCCACCTTGGGGGCTAACCAGTCGGGATGTCCTTTCCAATTATCCCGCGAAGTCTCATTACGCGTGGCGTGATAGGACTTGAATCTAGGTGTCGTTTCCCTTTTCGAGGCATGTCAATGCCGCTGTTTCGTTTCTCTCCTCGGGCATGTCAACCATCATTTCATTTCAACTCTTATTTAATCTCCATTTTCCCTTTTCTTTTAGTTTTCTGCTTCCTTTATGTTTCTTGCATTTCTTTCCCAGTTCTTGCCTTTCTTCTTCTCTCGCGATTTTCTTCATTCCTCCATGGCTTCCTCTACTTCCAAGCATAAGGCTATGGTTCCTACTCCGGACACTTCTCCACCCCGCGACTCCTCTCCCCGAGTTTCCGTTGCTCCTTCGGCATCCATTTTTATGGGCTCTCGCTAGTCTTCAACCATCACTTCATGTGAACTGGAGAATGCTCGAAATAACTTCAACATTCCAAACTTCGTCGAAATGAGGCTCCCTATTCCAAATCAAAAAGCTATCAACGCCAAAGGTATGGTCGTCTCTGTTGCCCTATATTTTGCGATGTTTACCATGGGGCTTCGATTACCCTTCGTGCACCCAATTTGCGACGTGTTAGACGTCTTAGGGCTTGCTTCGGCTAAGTTGGTGCCAAACGCATGAAGAATTTTGATGGTCTGCTGTGTTTTGTGGCAATGGGTACTAGAACTCGTGGGCAATGAATACCCAGACCTACAGCCCGTGAGTTTTTGTCCCTTCATGGGTTTAGGCATTTGGAGGGGAATCTTTGCAGTTTTAGAGCCTATCGGGCATTGGTTGATTTAGAGCGTAAGTATTCGCATGTGAATGATTGGACCAAAAAAGTTTTCCTTATTATTGGCTCTGGTTGAGAATTTCCTGTCGACGAAGC
>QEOT01001732.1:465421-535342 GCA_003123785.1 Pterocarya stenoptera | reverse complement strand
AAATAATATTTTAAAACTCCCAAAATACTAAAACTAGAGAATCAATCATTAAATTAATTAAAATAATCCTTCATTAAAATCTACTAAAATACGGGGTGTTACACCGGGAATGAATCTTCAACAACTTAGAAGCATGTCAAATGGTTTAACACTCTACCCCCCAATCGTCCTAATATGCAACAACTTCACAATAAATGATAATTTTGAGGACTTAACACATCCTGGATAGAGTGGACGTCTGGCATCTTTCAATAATTGATTGAAATTTTTTGCTTTAGGCTCTACATAAGTGGGACCTTTACTGGTACCAAGCTCTACTAGCTCCACATTTGGAAATGATCCAACTCTAATGTCATCTAACATCTCATCCATGTCATCAATGTACTCGTCCCTTTGCACTTCATTGACATCATCATCAAACTCATTAGCATCCCAGGACTTTTCCTCACCATGAAAAAAGATCCATTCAGTGTAGTTTTGATCAATTCTTATGGTGAACAAGTGTCTTTCCACCAAGTCTATAGGGTGGAAAAAGTTATTACGACAGGTACGATAAGGACATCTTATATTGTTTGTTGTTGCATGAGCTTGGGCCATTGTAATGAATTGATGTACCCCTTCCCTATATTTTGCGGACCTAAATCAGTTGATAATACGCATCCAGCTATTGTCTATGTCAAAATCAATATAAGATGAAAATAAAGGAGTTGGATAGTTGTCCACTTAAACTAAAGTAATATCATGATTAAAGCTCGTCTATTTTGATAGCTTGCAGTCATATTGTAGAATGATAGTTTGAAGGATGAGAAGAAAGAGAAAATGGAAGCAAGGTAAACCAGACTATACAAACTAGGTAGTTGAAGCATTCATACTATGATATCTTCGTGGCAATAAGAAAAGTATATGGAGAGAGAGCAAAATAAATTACATGTCAACCTCTACATCTAGTACAAAGAAGCCAATAAAGAATGTGTGTGTGTGTGTGTGTGAGAGAGAGAGAGAGAGAGCACTCTAAACCAATCAATGAATACACAGATAGTCAGGGTATTCATGTGAACCAGGCCCAACCAGGGGCGAAAAGCGAATCCTTCTTTTTAGCCGCTGGTTTATCAATTTCCCTGACTGAGGACTAGGCTAGGGGAAACTAAAGCTACTATGCATTCATTGATGCAAGGTTACCAAGTTAAATAAAGCAAAAGGTGAAAGCCGTTCGAGATGGGTTTTCTTTAATTTCTTCTAAGCGAGGGTGAAGTCAGAGATAGTTAGAGAAAATGCCTCTTGGTATGTGTCTTTTGTTGTGGCTAAATATTTATAGAAGAAAACTTGGGTGCATATCTATAATATTCAATCAAAGGCATGTGATGGTATGTGTCTTTTGTGGCATAAGGGGCAAAAATATCCTTCAAGGAAGGACTTTCAACTTTCAAAGAAGTGGCTGACCAGGCTTTTACTTGGCCTAGAAGTTATATTTTATATTAATACAGACAGCAGCCCATGATTCATGACAAATGTTTAGTTCATTTCAGTATTTGTTTTTAGAATTATAGTTCATTTCAGTATTCAGAGCAAAAGGTATTGAAAAAACTGAGTTCAGCCCACTACATATGCCCCATATGCATGCATTCTGCTTAATTAACTTAACTTACATGAACTAATTCATAGCTAAAGATTAGATAGTTTCTTAGAAGTATATAAATATATATATATCTGTAATTTCATACTAATTACTTGTATCGTGCACCAGAGGGTAGGAGAAAAACTATGCATTTCCCTTGATTTTCAAGGCATCTATTTAATTATATAAAAGCCGAGTTTGAGAAATTTGAGTTGTAAAGAAAATTTTTTCGGCTATATAAAATACATGGGCCATGGCTTTTGCAATCTCAGACTACACGTGTCCAACTGCTTTCTACAAATTCAAGAATTGCATTCCTTGGTTCATTCCGTTTTATTGCGTCGGTTCATCTACAAATTAGTTATTTCATCCTCTCAACCGCTCATGCAAGGTGGAAGGAAAATGTCAACCGGTGCAATACTGCAATTCCAACTATTTTCTGTGGCATTCGTACAGTAAAAATCGCAATTCCATTTAATAAGTCACTGAGTGAACAAATGGAAATTGTTGAGTAGAAGCGAATCATCCAGAGGTGCAAAAGAAAATATACTGCACTATAAAATGAAAACCAACGTTGGATTGCTCTTCTGATTCCATACTGCAGTCCTCTTTTCATTTTTGGATTTTCATTTTTCGCTTCTACCTCTTCTACTCCTTCTCCTCCTTCCATGGCATCCAATACAGGCGGTTCTTTTTATGGTGGCCCTGCCCTTTACCGATCAAGGTGCTTTGATTTCAACTTGATGCTTCTCTACTTTCAAATTTTTGGGTCCCGTTATTTCACAAGAACTGACAATCATATTGCAGGGTTTTCATCATCTCTTTTTTTTTTTTTTAATTGGATGATTATTGTTAACTATGACTATGTTTGTAAAAGTGTTCTGCATTTTTGGGTTTGCAGAGAGTGCCTTAGCACAACGTTGTATAGAAGGAACCTGTATATCTACCGATTTATTTTTCATTTTCCTAGAAAAGGTGTCACGAATACATGAGGGTGGTGAAATGCCGGGAAGTATCGGGGCTGAGAGGGAAGGAGAGACGAAACTCACAGTGAGACCGTGAGAGGCATGCAATGAACTGAGGGTGCCGAAAGCTCTTTGGCGGCGGTTTCTATGGGATCCCGACGTGGTGAGGTCTCACTGATGGTGGCTTGCAGCGGTTCAAGGTGGAGAAGGCTTGTGCTCTGTTTTCGGGAGTTAGGAGCAGAGGTTTCGCTTGTCGCGTTGCTGCTTGTGGGAGTGCTTTTTTCGCTTGAGTTGCAGCGTCTTCGTGTCTCTTTCATATTTTTATTTTCTTCCGTTCTTTCCACATGTGGTCTTCATGTCTTTTATTTCTTCCTCCAATTAAAACCACAGCATGCGCAACAAGTTTCGGCTTCCAGGCCACCAACTCCAAATAAAAAGAAATGCTGCCTTTTTCTCTTCCAAGTCTTCTTGTGTGCATGATCAGTGGTCTTCATTTGTTTTTCTGTATCTCCCAGCTTGCGCCTTCCTCTTTCTTTATTTCCTTTTTGTGTGCAGCGTCCGTCTTCGTGGGTTGCTGGGCCAGCGCATGCGTGCTGCTGGAAGTGAAGGTGCTATCTTGGAGGTGCAGCGCTTGGTGAAGCGCAGGAAGAGCTCACGGTGGTGCATGTGGTGATGGCTGTTGCTTGGTGTTGCTGTGAGTTAAAATTTGCTATGTTTTGGGGTCCAAAAACAGGGGTCTTTCTTGCGAGCCACCTGCTTGGATTTCAGTGAGGATGATGGACGTTCATGCCGAGGTACAACACAGTCGTGGAGGTGAAGTGGTGCTGCGGGGCAGTGGCGTTGGTGGTTGGTGGTGCACTGCATGTGGTGGTTCGAAGTGGCTGAGAGCATCGACATTGGCTTAACCAAATGGGATAGCTAGCTAAAATTTAGATAATTGATGTCAAAAATACTCTACATTGAATTGGCCAAGTCTAAAATAAAATGGACTCTTGCTATAGTGGTTGGCCCAAGATAGAGAACCATTATTGATTCACCAAATATTAAAATACTAATTTCTCACTCCAAGCAAATATTAAATTATTAGTTTCTCACTCCAATAAAAATATTATTTGGTTTGTAATTAAGAAATTTAGATAGAATTTTAGATGAGTTTAATCAATATTTTTTGTTATTAGCATTAAATGACTTTTAAAAATATAATTTTTTAATATTAATTTAATTAGAATATAATTACTATTAATATTAAATTGATAGAATTATAAAATTTAATACAAATAAGTTAAATAAAAAAAATTATTAATTTAATAATATTTTATTATTATATAGAGAATGGATGGCTAATCTAATGTGGGGATTAAATTTAAATGGAATAGGCAAATGTAAAAAAGTGTGATATTAGCTAAATTTTGAAGATACATTTGGCCAAGCAAATACTAATGCTCTGAGCTGAGGTGAGGTGCAGCGGTGAAAGTGGTTGTTCACGATGGTATTTGCAGTGGCTTAGGCGGTTGAACATGGAGGCAGCAAGCTTCTAGGGTGGCTGTCGCAATAGGTGGAGGTTGTCGTGGACGTACGGCAGCGTAGAGGGTGGCTGGAGGAGCATGGGTAGCGCTGCAAAAGCAGCGTAAAACCAAAGAAATAAAATATAAACAAAAAAATAAAATTGGATAAACAGAAAAAGAAAATAACTAAACAAAATAAAAATAAAACTAGATATAAAAAATGAAGAATAAAATATTAAATGTGTATTGTGCATGTGAAGAAACATTAGCAAATTAAATTACAAGTATTAAAATCAAGCATAAACTATACTATTAATCAATTTAAATCATAACTTAGATTTATGCCTCTTAACCATTTTTTTTTATTTTATTTAAAATCAATATATGTATTCCTCTTAGGATATGAGAAATCGAAAAATCTAACGTGAAAGAGATCTACCATTGGTATATATATTTTTGGATTATATTAATAGTCTTAAGTTTGTGACTATTTCTATTCTTCAGTAAAATTAAAAATAGAAAATGCTAGACTAACACGTCGTAGAAGACGAATGATTATAAATGATTTGTACCACTACTATTAATAAAATAGTTATAAGTTATTTAATTCATAACATAAATAAATTAATAGTTTTAAGTTTGTGATTATTTCTATTCTTCAGTAAAATTAAAATGAAAAGTGCTAGACTAGCACGTCGTAGAAGACAAATGATTATAAATGATATAGGAAGTGGAGGAAGACTGTGTTGTGATGGTAAACAAAATATTGATAATATAAGTGATGACATAGATGTGCGACGTAGAAAATGAACGATAATGAATGATATAGGAAGTGTAGCAACAGTGTGTATTGATGGTGAACGAAGTAGAGATATTACAACAAACGAATATCGAAAATATATATCTATAAAATTTAGCATAAATAACGATCCGCGCATTGCCCAGGTTATAGACTCATTATAGATTAATCAAGTACCTATACCACCACCATAATTACCATCTAAAAGTCGTTTTCCTAATTAGAAGTTTATAAGAGACAATACCATTATAAGTATAATTAGATGAACATGTATAAATTAACCAATATTATTGATAATGTAGATCTATAGATGTGTATAGATATATATATTATATGGGCTTGGACATGTAAAAAACTAGAAACGCAGTTTGGACAAGTTCTTGACAACTAAAAATAGATGTTGTACATGAAGATTCTAGCTAGGTTGAAGCCATTTCATAGTGCTTAAGCACTATGAAACCCAAATGGTACAGGTGAGGGTACGTACCAATCAGCTAATAAAAAAAGAAATGTGGGACAACAAAACTTAGTGTATACACCTGCAATATTTATAAAGAAAATAAAGTAATTGTAACATCATCTGGATGACCACTACTTATTGCTATAAGTTTAAATAGTGGTAGAGCATCAGCTTGGGTCATAGTGACAATAGGATGACAATGAAAAGAAGGATAAAGGCGAAAGAGAAAATAGAAAGACAAGTGACTTTTAGCTGATCTAGCTAGGCAGATCATATACATTAATTAATAAAGTTATTTATTAGAACCCTCCATACTGCCAATGTTTTCCATCGGGTGGAAATATTTAATGACAGCTTCAAGTGGTATGAATGAAGTTAATAGCATCATGTTAATCGACCATTTATCAGTACTAACTAGAGAGCCATAATTCTTTTTACTAAAGCTTCAAAACATATAAGTTTGCACACCAAATTATCAACATCAGCATATTACACTAATAAAAATTAAAATGAACACCACATGTAAAGATTCAGTTGTTAAAATTGTGCTATACAATCTATTTTCATTTATTATTCAAAATAAACCTTAGACTAAAATATAAGTTGGTAATGCATGCAATATGTGAATTTTAGTAATTTTGAGTGGAAAACGTTAAATACTTGTTAGGCGAAAATTTAAAAAATAAATAAATCCATATGATGTTTGAAAGGTAGGATGCAACACACACGGATATTTTTACAACATACCAGCTAGGTTCCTAGTACTTTTTTTCAATGTAAGTTCATCCACTTGGATCATTTGTGATGAGTTAATTATTTATTTGTCTCATGTATGACCATGAAATGTGTGGAGATAAGGGTACATATTCATTTGGGATCTAGATTATGGTTTTCATGCTCTCCAATCAGTACTTAAAGTTGCTGATTTCACATGTTAGTATATTTATATGGTGGTCATTGTTTGGGGTTGCGGTCAAAATATAGCAACCACTTCAAGTTGTGAGAACCATCTAGGAAATACGGAAGAGAGCGTTGACTAAGATAACTATTGCTTGGTCACCCAAAACAACATTCGCCAAACCTCCAAAAACTCCAAATTAATTATAAATCAGCATCTAAAAACTGATCAAAAGCCATCCTTCAGCATCAAAAAGTTCCTAATGTAGATAAAGCACTGCAAGTAACAGATTCACAATCAATTTAAACTAGTATCTGAATATTTAAGCCTCCAATGACTTTTTCTTTTAGTTGCAAATGAACCCAAAAAAAAGCTAGGTAAATGAATATACCCAAAACAGAGAGATACACAGAAGGAAAGAAATACCACACAGATTTGCTGAAGAGGAGATAGCTTGCTAAAATAGGGACCGAGTGGAGAAGTCGTGCGTAACGTGGGACACGATTGGGTAGCCTATAGAGAGAGAGGGACTGTGTGAAAGCTAGAGAGAGAGAGAGAGAGAGAGACGGACGGTGAATTGATTGTGACAGAGACGAACGAGAGTTACCAGCTAGGCGAGGAGGCGATGGTGTGCAGCAGGGAAGTCGATCTGTCATAGAGAAAAATCGACTAAGGTGGAGATTGACGTAGGAAGAGACGTTGTTTTCTCAGACCTTGTTCAACGTGAAGGCTGTGATGGACTGATGGAGGGGGTTTTGCTCTATTTCGATGGTGAAGGCAGAGTTGTTTTCTTAGACCTTGTTTAACGTGAAGCCTGGGATGGACTGATGGAGGGGGTTTTGCTCTATTTCAATGGTGAAGGCAGAGTGGTTAGGCATGGCTGGTTCATGCTTGGTGGTAGAGGCTCACGATGGCTGCAGCAAAATTGGGTGGAAGACAGAGATCTAACTCGACGAAAATGGGCTCTTGACATTTGACGGAGAACCAATATTTTGCACACTTTTGACTTAATGCGGCGATAAACATGTCGCCGCATTAAGAAATAACTTGCTATTTTGCATCTTACATGGTATTATTATTTGTGAAGGGACTACATCGCCGCAAAAAATATGATGTTGTCTCAAAAAGTATGTTTCATGGTGAATTTCACAGTCGCCACTACAAAAATGCAGCTACAGTAATTTATGGTTTGTTGTGGCCAAAAATTACTTGCCCCTTCAGTTTTTGGTAGCAAAAACTGCTTTTTCTTAGTAGTACTAAAGGAGGAACATAGCCTTTTCCAAAATTTTGGTGGCCATGAACTAGTCCTCCAAATAAAAAAATAAAAAAAAAAGGAAAAGAAGAGGAAGGTTTCATGTCAAAAACCTTAGATGTTAATTTAAAAGAAAAAATCTTAGAAGACGCGTGCACGCACAATATATATATCTCGAAATATTAACATTTTATTAATAGCGTTCATTCAATCGATCTCCCATCGCTTGCTCTTATTGTGTATTTGTAGTTTGATGCACATGTCAATTACTTTTCTTAATCTTGAATTTCATATATATTTTTTTGTATCACTAAATCGTGAATGTATAAGGTAAAAAAATAACTATTGTTGTCCCTCAAAGATGGATTTCTATCTCTATCACAAGCTAGGGTGTAAATTATCATAACTATCTTGAGAAATTTTAAGTTATATATCAGTAGATAAGTTGAGTGGTAGCTCAAGTAGTTTATCCTCCATTTCCAATACAAATAAGTGAAATCGTGAATCTAATCTCCACATGTACAGGCAGATTCTCTCTTCATAGAAATAAAGAGGGGAAAGTCATGAGTACATTACTACAGATCATGGAGTGTAACAGGAGGAAACTAGTTGGAAAAGAGAGAAAAGTACACATTATAAAAGACAAATATGAACTATTACAATAAAAAATACTTAAGAATGGGGTTGCTCATCTTGGGTGACAATTTTGCAATGATAGTAAATCAATTTCACTAACATTCCTCCATTCGTTTCTTCTTCTTTTTCTTTTCTTTCTTCTTTTTTTTTTTATTTTTTTTATTTTTTAATATAGAAATATTCCTCTATTCATGTGACATTTCAGGCACCAGAAGTTTTAGCAAACGAACTTGAGCTTTCCAAATACTTTATCAGGGTTATATGCAATGCCAACACTTCAAAAGCTTCCAATTTGCGAGAGACGTCTCCTTAACTGAAGTTCATTTACTAAATGAAAACTTGGATGTCCCAAGATTAACGCCAGCCCCCAAACAAACTTTCGATCTTTGCCTTCTTTGCTGTCTTAAGCAAGTGAATATCTCTTTAAGGGTACTTTTGTAAAACATCTTATGCCTCTTCCTTTTCCCAACAAGCATGGCATGGGTGACAAGTGGCATGGGTGTGTGCCATTGCCCTAGCCGTCCACTCCTTCCTTTTTCCAAGTCGATGCTTCATCTCCTAGTGCTCCTTCCCTACCCTAGGTGACTTCTCATGTGCCATTTGTCTAGGGATAATCTAAGTGACAAGTGGCAAGTGAAGAGGTGCTTGGGAGTGTGTTAGCCGAAACCCTAGAAGCATATTTGTCCTTTGATACAAGAGTCCCTTCATCTAGTCTTTTAGAAGCTTAGTGCATGCTTGACACTTGGCAAAAACTGACCAAATTCGAAATCCTTTGTGCCTCCCTTCGGTTTCTCATACAGATTTTCTAGAAAAACTCTATTTCTCTTTTCTAGGAATCCCTTCCCAAGAAATCTACCTTGGAACTCGAAATTGGGCCAAGACAAGGGTCTAGGTGTGTGGGAAGATGGGTTGGATCCCTAGTCTTCCTAGGTTCCTTTTGTCCCTTGATTCTTCTAGAAGGTTTTTAGCATGTTGACAAGTGGCAATTCCTCTAGGGTAGGCGTGCAAGCCACCTCTTGGTGCTTCCCTACACCCCCTTATCCCACTGTCAAGTCTAGATTCATGGAGTGACACTTACATGACACATGGCACTAGTGACTAAAATTTGGGTCATGGACCTAAAGCCATTGGGCCAAGGTTTTTAAATATGGCTGAAAATTACAAAGTATTCTAGGTTTGCTCCCCTCTAGGGCTCAAGTTGTTAATTCAAAGACTCTAACGCTTTCCAAAATAACTAGAGCTCCCAAAATGTCATGGCAACTAACAATAAAATCTATGGGCCATGCTTAGGCAAGTTCAGGTCATCACATTTAATATGATGATGATAGTACTAGCATCAAGATGCTAGAGATTGCTAAGCACACAAAATTGAAGAACTTTTTGAGGAACAAAACAACCACTGGAGAAGACAAAAAAGAAAAGTGGCACGGGACCAACATATTGACAACTAGCTGCCTCATGGCTAAAGTTTAACATGAATGCAAAGAACTTAGAAGGAAAGGTGGCAACTATATGCCAAGAATTTAATTGAGCCACGATTCTGATCACTCTTTCCCATTCTGTTAATATGGGCAGGAAAGTTAATGTGTCAGGGATTAAAAGATTAGTACTATTGAGTTGCTTAAGGCCTCGTTTGTTTACAAGATGAGATGAGATGTAAGTTGAAACTTGAACAAAATATTATTAGAATATAACTTTTTAATATAATTTTTGTTTTGAGATTTGAAAAAGTTGAATTGTATACTGTATTTTGTGTGGGAGTTTGAGAAAGTTGTAATGATTAGATGAGATGAGATGAGATAGTTTGTGAAAACAAATGAGACCAAAGTTGCAAAATTAACACATTTTTCTAATGATCAAATGTGGAAATAATTGTTGAGATAATTATCAGAAAAAATTGATGACAAATCTGATTTTGAAATTATGGAAACAGTCACTTGCCAAGAAAGATAATAAAACTGTATTGTGATTGGTATTTCACCAAAGATATCATCTATACACTTGGAATGTTTTGGGCATACTCTTATTTGATGAATGGAGATAGCTCAAAAGAGTAGCATTCCAGGAAAATAAGACTAATGATCAAGTAATAGGATACATAATGCAGAGAAGTGTGCGGCATCAGTGCCTCTTCCAGGGATATGCAATAAGATGCAGTACTTTGAAAGAGACTCTGTCACCTGAATGCATTGAACATAAGAACCAGCGATTGAGCGAATCTGAAAGGAATAAAAGGAAAAATCTAGCCACTAAAGATCACTAAAAAGGAACAAAACAAACATTTGAATTGGTCCATGTAGAGTCTTCCAAACAACCAGACTCTGCATCTTCACCTGAAAACATTAACAAACCAAAACAGCTCAACTTCTATGAGAAAAATATAAATTGAGCAATTAGAATGTCTATATATGACATCATAATGAAGTGCATTTGCATATGCCTAACCATAAATGGGATACAAAATCAGCAAACTATACAATAAAGAAGAAATGAGTTCACTGCTAACCAAGCCTCCTGAACAAAAATATTTTGAACAATGAAAGAATTCGTACAAATTTTTAATAGCAGATCAGTCAAGCAAAACCCACACTTCAACTACCAGAGGACTCAAACCAACTACACCAACTTATCCAAATAGGGGTGATCATTTGACCAGAATGAACATTTGTTCCTTCCTACCAACCTTAAGAAGGAAAAACTATGTACTATCAACAATTATTTACCCATTTGTACGTATAAAATATTATTCTAATAGTTAACAATTTTATAAAATATTATTTCAACATAAAAGTACTTCACTACTATGAAGGAAAAAGGAAGTCAACATTGAATCAAACAAGCTACATGCAGTTCTGTAGAATGATAAAAGGGGCTAGCAACACAGATTCTTTCTGGCCAAGAGATAGGCAGTTCTACATGCAGCCACCACTGGTGGCTATCCATTTTTTTTTTAGATTTTTTTTATAACAAATACTGATGATTATTAAAAAAAATATATTTTTTAATTCTTTTAAAGAATTCTGATTGTTGTTTAAAAAACAATTTAAGGTTGACATGTAGTAGTTTGTGATTAACCCCTAGGGGTTGGCTCAAGTGGTAAAGGGTTTTGGAGGTATGCTACTTCCAGGTTTAAGGTTCGAATCCCACTGGTGCAAACAATCTCTAGGGGCCATCGGATTGGGGATTTTCCTCTTGAATTACCTGAGGTGTACTTGTGGGAAGCTCCTTTCCGAGCTTGTGCACCCCTGGTATTAGTTGGGCTGCTATTCTTGGACACCCGGTGCAATAAAAAAAACAAAAACGTAGTAGTTTGTGATTAGGTCATGTGTTTTCCGTTAACTCAAAGCACAATGACTTATTCCACAAAAATAAAAAAAATTAAAAATATGGGAGCCAAACCTAAGTCGGGTATAGCACGTGGGCTGTATAACTAAATTTAAAAAAAATATATATTCTATTATTTTTGAAAATATTATATTTCTGTTTCTATATAAATAAAATTTCCATTTGGCAGTTCTTCACTAACACGTAGCACATAAGGTTATTCCTCAGAAAAACAAAGTACATGGAGGGCATCTCAAGATCAATGATCTAGGGCATCGGACAAAAAATTCCTAATTATAATGAAATTAAATTTTACGCATTTTCTCCATGCTACCAAATAAATAAACAAAAGCTTTTGCAGCAAAGACTGTTCAATGTATTAGCAGAACATGGTACTTCAATAAATTGAGTACCACGTATGCCCACCTTATGTTTGCTCATTAGATATTCCACAAAAGCAAAATAATCAAAATGATATGAAAAAAGCACTTACCTGAAATATAGACAAAAAGGAGTTTCTTCTGCCTTTTGGCTTCAATAATTGCTTCAGTAATAGAACCCTTAAATGTAAGAGAGGACAAAGATTGTTCCATCTGCTCAGATCAGGGACAAAAATATAGAGACGAAAAATGTCCATAAGCACTTACTGGTTCCACATAACAAACAGATAGTTGTAGTAACCAGTTCAAAGAGCACATTATAAAGATGAAATAAAAATCAAGACCAAAATACGCTCATACGGAGTAAAATCTTAAGGCAGTTTTAAAAATGGATCTATTTAAAGACTAATGGAAAATAGACAGAGAATGAGAAAATAAGCCAAACCTACTTCAATGCAATGTTTTTTTTGGGAGAGAGAGAGAGAGAGATGCAAAACTGTAATTTAAACAACTCAAGGTTCATGACTACAGAGTACAGACCAGGGGCGGATTGAAGGCTAGATGACTTGGGCAACTGCCTAGAGTATTGGTAGTGGTTTATGCATCTTCATATGTAAAATCATCTCTTTTGAAGAATGATTTTGTATTTGAAAAATGATTCTCACATTGGTTTATGCATATTTAAACCAAATAATAATAAAATATTATTTTTTTTATTTTTTATTTGTTTTCTAAAATTATTTTATATATATATTTTACAATTAGCATCTATTTTGTATTATCAACTTAATACAAATTTTATGTATCAAAATCATTTTTAGGAGTGTAACCGGTCCGGTTTTGGATAAAATCTTGGACCGAACCGGTATGACCGGTTTTATGTTTTTCAGAACCGATTACGCACCGGTTACCCTCCTAAACCGGTACTTTCGGTTTTACCGGTTTCCGGTCTGGTCCGGTTTTCCGATTTTTTTAAAATGTAAATTTGACATTAGTATAATATTAGACTAATAATATAAATATTAGACTATTAGTATAACTATATATTAGTATAACTATATAATACATGATCAATTACATTTTCATTTTTAAGATTAAAATTTTATTTTATAATAACATTATCTTATATATAAATATATTAATAGCATATGATCAAACAAATTACAAATGTTCATATTTAAGATTAACATTTTATGTTATACTTTATAAATTATAATATGAAATTATTTCATATATGAAATATAATTATATTATATATATAAAAATTTCACATATAATTATAAATTATATATAAAACTTATATATTAATATAGATAAAATATCTTGTATAATTTTAATTTTGTATAAAATTTATATATAAAATATTATTTTTTATATATATTTTATCAACCGGTCCGATCCGGTTTGGTCCGGTTCGGAAAATCTCAAAACCGGAACCGGACCGGTTGATGCCGGTTTATGAAATATGAGAACCGGTTCCGAACTGGATCGATTCAAAACCGGTAAAACCAGTCCGGTTTGGACCGGTTTAAATTTACACCCCTAAGATTCATTTTATTATAAATTTTATAAAGTTAATTTTAATGTGTATGAGAGAAAAATAATAATAAAATAATATTTGAAGACTGAACAGTGCTTCTTCATATTCGAAGAATGACTATTGATAGCTATGTAAAAATATAAAGATGAAGAAGTCAATACAGACTCTTTTAAAAACAGATTCTTCAAATTTAAAAATGAAGATGAAGATAAAGAAGCCATTACCAGTACTCTAAGGCCCCCAACACAAGAAGGCCTCATATGCGTTTATGTTATATTTGACTTCAACAATGTAAAATTAAAAGAAATGTAAAAGAAAAAAAATTAGAAAAGGAGATATGAGAATGAAAAACCGACAATTAGAAATCGTGTTTACGTTAAAAGGAAAAGCTAGGGTTTTAATGAATACATCTACTTTTTATTTATTTATTTATTGTCTTGCAAGTTTTAAAAAAACTAAATAAATAGCATGTCAAAAAAGGCTTACATGACAGAAAATCTGTGTTTGTTTGACAGAGTTTAGCAACGAGTAGAAGCAGGGGGCATGACGCTATAGAAACTTAATAGAACTTTAAGATCATGATTTGGAAAAGGATTATCTTGATCTGGAAAACTATTTCAAATGTAGTGTATATTTTAAGTTCAACAGAGCATACTTAAAATCTGATAGAGAACCTCCCTCCTTTTATAAAGAGAATCATGCTCCTCGCTTCATTACCTCTTTCATTGCAGAATATTGCTTACACCAAAAACTATGAAATGGAAATGAGCGTCTATAAAGCAGAAGATTTTCCTATCTTAATGTTGGTTGCCAATGTGCGATTTAACACCAAAACACACATCAGAAATATTACAGCTCCTTAAATTTTTTTTTGACAAGTAGAAAATCTTTACAACTCAAAAGGCACAACTCTACAGCTCCTTCAGCTCTTAGCTGCCACAAACACTACTTTAATTAGTCATCCAATCATTTAGGGTTGTTTGGGAAGTTAGATATCTCAAAACTTCTCAAAATTTCCTTCCTATACCATTGATCTCATTCCAAAGAAGCCGGGGGTGGTGGAGATTTAGGATTTCCGTCCTATCAATTTCGTGAGCGAAATGTACAAAATCCTTTTGAAGGTATTGGCTAATAGATTATGTACGGTATTGGAGAAGATAATTTTCAAGCCCCAACTTCGTACAAGGTCAACAAATTCTTGACTCGATTCTCATTACCAATGAATGTTTGGATACTAGAGTCAAGTCAGGTGAACCATATTATGCAAACTCGATATGGAGAAGGCATATGATCGAGTTAACTGAAACTTTTTGTTACAAATGCTCGAGAGGTGTGGTAGAGAGATGGTGCTCTTGGATTAAATTTTGTATATCCACCATACATTTCTCCATATTGGTGAACGGTACTCCAATGCGCTTCTTTGGAAGCTTGAGGGGTTTGAGGCAAGGTGATCCCCTATCTCCATTACTTTTTGTTTTCATAATGGAAACTTTTAGTAAAATGACCGTAGGTCTCTTGGAAGGTGGATTTCTATCTAGATTTGTAGTAGGGGCAGCAAGAAGCGGGACTCTTGAGATGACTCACCTCTTATTTGTGGATGATACTCTTGTCTTCTGTGGTGCAAGCTATAATCACATTCAAGCTTTGTAGGCTCTCTTACTTTGCTTTGAAGTGGCATTGGACTTGAAAGCGAATCTCACCTCACCAAGTAAGAATTAGTTCCAGTTGGAAATGTTCCAAGTGTTTTGAGCTTGGCCAGTATTATGGGGTAAAAAGTCTCCACCTTCCAATGAGAAGTATCTTATTCTCCCCTTGGGTGCTTCCTTTCAGTCGAAGTCTATCTAGGATGGGGTGTTGGAAAATATGAAGCGTAATTTGGCTAGTTGGAAAATGATGTATTTATCCAAAGGTGGTAGAGTTACGTTGATAAAAAGTACTCCATCCAACCTGCCCACTTACTTTCTATCATTATTTCCACTACCATGCAAGGTGGCTCACCGGTTAGAGATATGATATCTTCCACAAGTGATATAGCCATGAGCTTGTGAATGATATTTTTGCTAGAGTTGGGCTCCATTAGGTAATGTCAAGAAGGGTAGTAGTTGATTTCTGGCCAGCTAGCAAGGCATCCGAGGTAGCTATCAAATAACAGCTATGTGGAAGATGATTTTGATCTTATGCATATGGATGGAGAGGAATGGAGTTTTGAGGATCATGAACGGACAATGGACAAGCTTAGAACATTTTTTCTTAATACTTTATTCCATTGGTCGATTGTAATACTTTATTCCATTGGTCGATTGTAATACTTTATTCCAGGTAACTTTAAACACTCATGGATGGGTGTTGCTCTTGCATATCTCCTTCGTACCTGGCTATACCTATTTTAATAAATTCTTATTTACTGATAAAAAAATCTTAGTTTCTTTTCTAAACTTGTTGCAAGGTAAAGTGTAATAAACTTCTAAAATCTAGGTAATGAGGTAAGGAAACAACAATTATCAAAGTAGACAAACGATGCTATTATCATATGGCCCAGTGGAGGCTGACCATCTAAGGATGCATTTCTTCTAGGGTAAAACAGGGTCACTCTTCTCCTCAATTAAGCATTTCCTCTTGTTAATAGTCTCATTGGTTAGATTTGGGGTTGGGGGTGGGATTGCATTTTGGGGCATGACTTGATTCGCCATTAGGGATTCCTCCGTGTAGTGCTTTACTTTCGGGGATGATATGCTAATACGAGTGTTTGGTTGGGCTTGTGAGAAGACTTGGGTGGGGCTTAGATGGAAATTGTTAAAAGCTAAAAATGCCCAACCAAATGGGCTAACCAATAAAGAAAGGTTGTGATTGGGCTTGGGGATTTCAACTAGGTCGATGATATGCTTCATTTGGTTGATTATCTGATTGAAGAAGGATGGGTTGGGCCCGTCAATGTGATCCTCAGCTGGAAGTAAAGGGAGTATGGGTAGGGGTGTAATCAGTTTGGTTTTGGATAAAATTAGTATGAACCGGTTTTGCATTTTTTAAAATTGATTATGCACTGATTACCTTCTTAAATTGGTATATCACCGGTTTCCGGTCCAGTTTTCCAGTTTTAATAAAATACAAATTTGTCATAAAAAAATCTGTTTATAAAAATAAAAATAAAAAACTACTTCAAAAAATCTGTTTTATTTTAAAATTTGTTACTATTTACAAAAATCTGTTTTATAAAAAAAATCTACTATGTAAAAAAAATGCTAATATAAATGTTTATCAAAAAAATCTGCTATGTAAAAAAATTCTGCTAAAAAAATCTGCTATGTAAAAAAAAATTTACTATAAAACAAAATGTTATACAAAAAATCTACAGTTAAAAGAAAATTCTGCTATGAAATAAAATAAGTCTAAATTAGAAGTCTAAAGTCCAATATATACTAATACTATATATTATACTATTATAGTGTTACTACTACAAATAGTATATATAAATATATATATATATATATTATAATGATATAGTGATACGTCTAATACTATTGTTATATATTATGGAATATATATTATATATTATATAATAATACATTGATACTAAATCATTACTAATATTATATAATATACTAATAGTGATATTAATACTATATAATAATATATGGTTATAGTAAATCAGTGAAAATTATATACTATCTTATATATAAATATAATTTATATTATTATATATAATTATAATTTATATTTTTATATATTATTATAATTTATATTAATATATATTATATATAATATTAAAGCTGCAATGGCACAAATTTGATAATTCCTTCTAGGAATCTGGTACCATCATCAGTCTATAGCTTTTCCAACCTAAGTTTAACAAAGTGCGAAATGCCAAAAATACCAGCAAAATTTCTCCAAATCTTTAGTAGCCAGATTACTATCAATAAAAAGATGGATGTTCCATAGATTCCATTTGAGGGGATGCTGAGAATTCTCCAGAATTTGTAGGCATTCATATCCTCTTATCTTCAGTAATATTCCTCAAGTGCACTATTGCCTTGCAGCTTCTACTAGATCATGCGCTCTACCTAGCTAGTTGATGGCGCAGGGATACATTCAGACTTGAGTAAGAACATCATGTGATATTGGGCATCCCTAATTCTCATACCATAAAATTTATTGTACATTCTTCAATTAAGAAGAACACCATCAAATTCAAGTGATACTCTAGTTCTAGGGACTGATCATCTCCCAAAATAATTAGCATGATCGCTTAAACTAAAACTAACTAGTCCTAAATTTGAGCGATTGGAATAATTACATTAGTACTACCTAGTTGTATGAAATGAATGGTATTTTTCTCAATTATCTAAAAACGAAAGGTGAAATGTTTTCAATAGGGGTAAAAAAAACACAAAAAAATTATTTGTATAAGTTTCAAATAAACAAACTCCATACAAGTCTTTGAATTAAAAAGGTAGACCCCACCTAAAAACAGTGTAAAGAAACCATTCTTTATTAGTGGGACCCATCTTTTTATAAAGAACTTGTACATGAAGACTTGTACCTAACATTATTAAAAAAGAAAAAAGAAAAAAGAAAAAACAGAAACAAAAGAGTTCGTAGCACAACTACACAAAAAGGAAAAAAGAGTTGAGAAACGTCCTCAAAAAAGAAACCAAAAAGCAAATTACACTTTCCTTCCATTTTTTTTCAAACAAATTTTAAATATGTGTAAACACTTTTAAAAAATAAAAAAAAAAACATCAACACACTTATAATAATCACTTATTTAACCATTAAATAAAAAAGAATATTAAAAATAAAATAAAATATATGAACGGTCAAATTGATCAGGTGTTTGCTCATCATGAGACATAGTATCATTTTCCATAGAAGTATTATTATACGACTTAATTCCGTACTACTTGACACTTGCAAAGATCAATTCTAAAAGAATATTAAATTTTTTTGTGCAAGAAATAATAATTGTACATTAAAAAATAGTTCTATATATCCAATGAATTAAAAAGAAATTAGTGCAAAAGTGTGCGAACCATGGATAATTGGCGCCGACAAAACTAAAAAAACAAAATTCTCAGCAATTTGTTCTCGCTGGAAAAAAACTAAATCATAACATTGAGAGTTGTGGACGACGATGCTTATTTGCGGCAATTAAAGAAAGAAGTATTTGCGACCAAAAGTTCATATTATACGACTTCTATATTGGTACTTGACACTTGCAAAGAATAATTCTGAAAGTATATTGACTGGAAAAAGGGGTTCCTCTCTCTAGAAAACTCTCCCTTGAAAATCCTCTCCCTTCTCACTAGAAAACTCTCTCAAACAGACTAAGAGAAAGGGGTGGGAGCTGGGTGGGAGCTTCGGCTCCTCCCCCTCCCTTCTCTTCTGTAAATTTTGTGGGGTTGTGTTTTGTGTTTTTGTTTTTTTCGTATTTTTTTAGGCCTAATAAGGGAGGAATGCCATTAAGGCCTTTCCAGCCGCCAATAGTCTACACACACCCCACCGGCATGAAGCCCAGCCACCGATCTTCAAGACCACTAAAAATGGCGTTCATCGGAGTGGAGCGTAGCCCGCACACGCAGGACGAAGCTTCTGGATCTCGTCGACGCTGGGCCATCACGCGCCACTGTGGAGCTCTCTGCCGACGCCACGCTCGGCTTGTCTGGCCTCCCTGACTCGGGGCTTCCAAGATTGACCGTCTGTTTTCCTCCCCGAGTGACCAGTTCTGTACATGCGCCAATGCTGAGTTTTGTTCACCCGAGTTTTGTTTTTCTGTTTTTTGTTGTTTATTTTTCTATTTTGTATTTTTCAGTTTTTTTTGTAGTTGTTTTATGTTTTATGTTTTGTTGTTATTTTTGTCGACCCAAGTGTGGTGTTGTCCTTTGGATCCGGGACAAGAGCGGTTCAAGAGTGTTGGGTGATGCATAGGCTGGTGGTTGTATGGCTAGATGTTGTGGTCCGTGTGCGAACTGGGTGCTCGTCCAGTCCGAATTCGAGATGCCGATGCCTTTGGTGGGCGTGACGTCTGGAGTCGCACTAGTACTTGGGGTCCTATATTTTGTTTGTTGTATTTAGGTATATTTTCATTTTTAGTTAGTAATAACATAGGAATTAGGCTATTAGATTTGATGTCTATAGCAATATCTCGTAATTAACCTCTTAGGGAGGATTGAGGGTCCTTTTAGTTCTGTTTATACAGAGCGTTTTTTCTGTTTAGGAGAGAGTTTTTAGAAGTTAAGACAATGTCCGCTATAAAGTCTTTTGTGTGTGGGGAAGCCCCAGAGTTGATAAGTAGTTGACTTATAGTATGATTTTTTCATGTATTGATAAGTCACATTTGTAACTTCGGTTTATTAATAAAATGAGTCTATTTCTATAAAAAAAAAAAAAAAAAATTCTAAAAGTATATTAAATCTTTTTTGGACAAGGAATAATAATTTTACATTACAAAATAGGTCTATATATCCAATGATTAAAAAAGAAAATACGAATTGGTTCTACATGTACAAAAAGAAATATATAAAAAGAACCTGCAGAATTAGGTTCATCAAGATGAGCAGCCCAGAGATTATCAACTACTAGTAAAACACATACCAAGAAATAGTCAAATATGAAAAAATTGGTCATCTTTACAGAAAAAACATAATTTTAGATAAGACTTCATGGAGTTATTATCTAATACGTTAATACGTACAATAGTGCGCTTATTACATTAGTTAAAAATCATGGGTTTCGACTACACTTTCGAGCTGCCTCTGGTAAATTAATTAAGCCGCAGGCCGGCCAAGAATGCATGGAATTGTCTCAAAGTACTAAAAGACTCTCCAAGAATGCTTGAAAGTTATCTGGGGGCATATTAAGAATGGCATCGATTTCATCTTGTGTTTGTAAGTGATCCGATATTGATACTTCCGAAAAATTAACAGCTTGTTCCGATGACGGAATATCAGTGATCCTCGTATCTAAAAATGCTTGTTCCGATATTGATGGGTCAGTCCTCGGACCGTGATGCACATGATCATCATGACTAGTACGGTACCTTATTCGACATAAAGTCCAGCTTTGAAACTGTTCGTAGTTGCATAAAATAACGTCAATGATGATTAATTAGAAACTAACAATTAAATTAATTGATGGAGCTATATATATATATACATATAATGGGAATAAAAGCAGTGCATGCGTACGTAACACGTCTCTGATTAATACTCATGATGAGGTAATTATGAACACATGCATGCAGCTTACTTGAGCATCGGAAGCTAGCCTGTATTCGTGCATAATCCAGTCGGTTTTGGTTGCTTCTTTCCGTATTCGTTCTTTGTTTTTGTATTTAAAGAAGGTGAGCGACTTCATGTAACCCATGAGGTGGCCCTCTGAGGCTTTAATTTCAATGTCTCCGGTGTTAGCCTTCCACCAACCTCCATCAGAATCCCCTTCTATATCCCTTTTGATTCTCTTCCCGTCACCGTTTCTAGATATTGGCTCTCTCTTCACGAAAAAATATCGGTCATTATTCACAGTCATGTACGCGGGATCATTACCATCTACATGCACCGAGTTTCAAACCAACGAGAGAATCATGAGCATAGACATGATCGGCTTCAACGATGGGACCATTTGGTAGATCCAACTCTTGTATTTTCCGCCAAAGATAAAAAGACACCAACAATTCATCTTTGGGATCGAATCTGAACCCGATGGGAAAAGATGTACACCAACGTCTCGACATCTCCATTGCAGCGCGATCTCTCCACACTTTCGTTTTCTCTCTCTTTCTGATCTTTCTCTCTTTCTTTATGTTGAAAGCAGATAGATTTTTCTAATTTCTTAGCTCCGGGCAATGAACGCTTGCCTCTGCATGTATATATATATACACACACCCCTTATCTTATTTCTTTCCATTTAGTTTTTTCACACCTCCGAATCGGCCCTCTCCACCTCGAGTACCACCTCCCCACGCCTCTATAATTTTTTTTCTCCCTTTTAAGTTCTCTCTCAACAAACTCTTTCTATCCATATCTCTCAAGCTCTCGGTTCTCTCTCTCTCAGACTCTCTCTCGTTTCACTGCAAACCTACATGCAGTCACCGTTACTTGGGTCTTCACGCACTGCTACAACACCGCCAGCCTCCCTGCATGACCGTCCTCCACTCTCATGCACCATCATCAGCAACAGACGGCGTCGGGCATCAAGACTCCGCTGTCAGAAGCAGCCCCGTTGCACTCCTCACAAGAGTCACACATGCAACCACCGTAAGCCACCCCAAAGCATAACTCCTCCTCCGACGTTTCCCATGAATCAGCCACCCCCCATGCACGTTCAACAGCTTTAAGCCACCGCGTAGCAATCTCCTCTCTCTGACCACCATCGTACCAGCCACCAAAACCTTGGATGCGTGTGCCTTGTTGCACCAGGGGAGGTATTTCCCCACTGTAAGACACTGCCACCACCCCCACCGAGAACTCCATCACGTTGAGACCCCATAGAAACTGCTGGCGAAAATTTCCCGTCACCCCCAGTCCGCCGCACACCACCTCAGCCTCGCTGCCTCACTGTAATCTCCCTCTCTGTTTTCTCTCACGCATCTCTCAGTCTCCATTCTCTCTTTCTCGCTCATCACTCTCTCTCTTCCAGTGCATCGTCGTAGTAACCACCGTCACCCACCGCACCCAACTCGGCGCTGCTCCTCCACTCTCGGTGAGTATGGACGTCTCCGTTGCATGCGTTTGGTTCAGTTTTTTATTCCTTTTGAGTATGTTTTTCCAAACAGCTCGTAGTTTATTTTTCCCAAAATACCCTCTTATCAGTATAGCTCAATGAGCATGAGTTTTTTTTTTTTTTTTAAACTCCCTTCGCATAGTTTATTTGAGGTATAAGAATATAGGTAGAAAATATTTATGTTTTTTTAAAGCAACTTGTTTAAGTGTTTTACAACCAATTTCAGTAGAGAATAATAAGATTTTAATTTCATTTTAAATACTTAAACTAATTAAGTCAATTTTAATTAAATGATATTTTTGCTTTATCTACTTTAATAGATTTTGATATTATCCAATTTTATACTATATAGTTGGACCTCAATAGTAAATAAGTTAGAACTTAATGTTTTAGTAGGAAAAATCAAGTGGATATTGAGGAATTTGGGAATTTATGGTATTTTTAGGAATTATGAGAATTTTTGGTTTTGAGGTATTAAAATAGGTTAACTTAGTATTTTAAGCTTAAATATCGAAATACATGGTTGATTGAAAATTTACGGAAGTTATGTGACTATTTGTTATAGGTGATTGATTTTCATTCAGCACTAGTGTGAAGAAATTCTAAAAAGACTAAAAAGTCCATGTAAGCGGGGTTCATATACTAGTTTTGCATAAAATAAATGAAATGAGGTTGACTTTGAAAATAAGTATATTTGTTTTTGAAAAGAAATTTGAAAACGATCTTAGATGTTTGTTCTGCATATGCACAAAATCTATATAAGAGAGTATTTTCTGTCATGACTGGTGTAGACATGAGCTAATTTTGTGCATTCTGTTTTTGACTGGTCCGCTCCTTCACTACGATGGGGGTCGGGGTAAGTTTTTTGCGCCATCGGGGGGCTGGTCCCGCTCTCCTGGACGTGGAAGTTGAGCCTCATGCTGACCTATCATCCCTCGTGGGGAGGTAGGCTATTCAGGCAGTTTAGGACTAGACCGGCTCCCACTCATTGACATCGTAGGAAAGGGTAAGTTTGGGTCAGGCTGACGCTGATCCCATAATTCGTCATGGCGGAGGTCAGGGTAAGTTTTTTAGGTAGCCTCGGAATTGGACCCACTCTTCATCGCAGGAGGGACAAGGTGGCCTTTGGCTCAACCCACCCTTTTGGTCCCGCGGGAGGTACATTGTTCAGGCAGTCTGTAATTAGACCCCCTCCTACCTGATGACACTCACGAGGAATGTAAGTTTTTGTATTTGAGTGGCCGAGGGCGGACCCGCACTCCTTCGTAGGAGGGATAGAGCAACCTCTAGCATGACTCGTCCCTTTAGTGTCCCGCGGGGAGGTAAACAATCAATGAAGACTTTGTTGATGGAGATTACGTTGATGGAGATTTTGTTATGTTCCTGAAACTTGACATTGAAACACAACACCTCTTCCATTAGGATTTGTAGTGTATGCATGAAAAAAAATAAATTTACAATAATTAAGCTAGCTTTAGCCATAAACTTTTCGGCATTCCAGGGGTGCAGCAACTCATTTCCTTGGGAGTCTCGGAGTTTGTAAGAGCGCGATTGGTGGCGGTGACCCGTAGGGGCCTTCCCATTGGGGGCCCAACTTTCCATCATGTTACATTGTTATTCCTGTTTCTTTGAGTACGAGGTCTCTGACTTTGAATGCTCTTAGACACACTCGTTTGTTGAAACATCGCTTAGCCCTCCTTTTGTTAGCGGCGATTCTTACCTTTGCCTCTAGTTTAATTTCTTCTAGCAAATCAAGTTGTTCTTCTAGCCACCTATCATTGGAGCATTAATTGAAGTGCTGAACTCTGTAGGTGGGGATCCAAATTTCCACTAGCAGCATTGCCTTGTGGCCATAAGTGAGGGTGAAAGGAGTTTTCCTTGTCGGTGTCTTGTTGACGATGCGAAAGTTCAAAGTAGGTGTGGTGCACTGTCTTGAAAAATCATGCCTTCTATTAGACAACTAGAATTTTCAGTATTCAAGTAGCGAATTACAAAATAAGGGGAGATGGATCCTTCAACCAGGGAGCTTTCGCTTGCTCTGCTTTTGCCTGGGACCATGCACCCTCTCGCTCCCCCTCGAGTCTGGCAGGGCGATTCGTAGACTAAGGCCTACCAGGGCTCCTTAAGCGGTGCATGCTCGACTCACTCCTGGGGGTGCCATTCGAGGTGACCCCACCATATTTCTGCTTCAGTTCTTGGACGTAACACTCCCTCGCCAGGACCTGTTTGTCTCGGATTTTTCTTACTCCATGGGAAGTTGGGAATTTCATCTTGAGGTGGTAAGTTGACATAACAGCCTGCAAGTTGTTGAGGGTGGGCCTTCCAATGATGGCGTTGTAAGATGACTGGGTCCTCATTACTAGGAAGTTGACCATAATTGAGGTAGTGTAGGGGGCGCTGTCTACTAGGACCGACAGCGCAATGTTCCATAGGATGAACCATATCCCTGGAGAAGCCCTTCAGTGGCATGGGGGTTGGATGCAGCTGGGTAGCATCTATTTCCATCCTGATTAAGGCTTCATAAAACAGGATGTCCGTAGATATTCACCACCTGCGGGATTCTCTTGGTGGTGAAGTTGGCGACCAACATGGTCACCACTAGTGCATCATCATGGGGGTACATGACCCCTCTTTGTCAACCTCCCCAAAGGAGACAATCGAGGTCGGTTCGCTCCTTTAGTCCTTGGCAAGGTGGTACTCTGTCGAATATACCTTGTGGCATCGAGCCCGCCTTGCATGTGCCTTTTTGCTCGAGGAGGTAGCGCCCCTGTTTGCGAATCCTCACTCTATAGTCTTGATTTTTCCAAGTGGGGGCCCTCCCCATGGTGGCGAGCTCTCCAAAAACTGCTATCACAACAATAGACTTTTTTAATGTGTTTGAATAGATGTATGATAACTGATGCAATAGGACCTGGTATTGTTTGTTGTCTTGGCTCGATGTAGATGGTTCAGAAGAATACTTTTATACATGAAGGCTGTTTTCAATCTCCTGCTTCTATCTATCAACAACAATCTATTGAGGATTTTAGGGATGCAATGCACCATCAACCTGTGACTAGAAGTAAGGCAGAACTTTCCGCATTATATTAGGAAGTTCCTCATCCCAATTGGATTAAGGTGAATTGGGATGTGGCTATCTGTGCTGACCATAATAAAATTAGAGTTGGTGTGGTGCTAAGAGATTGTTCTAGTTCAGTTCTTGCAAGTTGATGAAGCCTATGTTTTATTGTGTTGATCCTACAATTGCTTAAGCCAGGGGCTTAATCCAATTGTACTCAGGTGGTCCAAGCAACTCAGGTGGTCCAAGCAACTTCATCTTTGGAGGTCAGGGCAAGAAGCTTTACTTCTTTTGTCAAGACATAAGAACTTTTCTTGGTAATTCTACTTGGAAAATTCAGCATGAGGAGGGAGTTAAATGGTGTTGCTCATCAACTTGCAAGGAAAGCTGTGCTGTTAGACAATGAATTGATAGATATAGATTGTGTTGCTGATTGTATTCAATCTATTTTTTTTTAAAAGATCATCCTTCATTCAATATATCAAATGAAGTTCGTAATACAAGAGGGAATATAGTCTACGTCTAAAGAAAAAGTAGAATTCACAAGAGCATTCTTGGCAAGCACGTGAGCTGCCTTGTTTCCCTCTCTACGAATATGGGTTGCTGTCCAACTGTCAAAAGATCTAAGTAGTCCCTTTATGTCATCAATGATCATTCCAGTTGAAGACCAGTTTTCTCCCCGTCCATTGATAGCTTGTATTACTTGAAGAGAGTCTCCTTCCAGCGTGATCTTAGTGAGGCCCAGGTGGTTGCCCAGCCGAGAGGCTTCTAATGCACCTATTGCTTTTGCTAGGAACGGTTCAGGAAAGAGAGATCTGTTAAGTCTGGAGGATGCCACCACTTGCCCTGCATGGTTTCTCACTATTATCCCGATCCCCACTTTGCATTTTAATTTGTCAATAGCAGCATCCCAATTGATCTTGTAGGTGTCGGGAGGGGGAGGGGACCAGGTATCGTTATGAAGCTGCAGCCTTTGGTTTTGAGTTTGTATGGACCTCATGTCCCTTAAGGAAGAATTTGCCATTTCCGCTACAGAGTTGGGGTCCTTAAAATCTTGAGTGAACACAAAGGAGTTTCTTCTGTGCCATATTCTTTTAGCTACCACCGCTACCTCCTCTACAAGATTCTGCTGGCTGTTTGGGTCGAGAGAAACCAATAGGTCATGAAAAGAGTGCCAATTTGACTTTAATTTCTGGAGTTGTCGAGAGCAATAGTGCCATACGTCTTGGGCGGCAGGGCAGGACCATAATGCATGGAGGGCTGTTTCTTCATCTTGTAAACAAATAGGACAGAGTGGCTTGTCGAGAATCTTCCTCTTGAACAGGTTAAGGTTGGTAGGTAAGGCCTCATTGCAAGCTTTCCACATAAAGTTCTTTTCAGCCGGAGTGATCTTCAATTTCCATAGCCTTTTCCAGAATTGATCTCTCTGAGAGATATTTGATCCTTGGCCTTTCTCCAATTCATCCAATTCTCTTAGCAAGTGGTATGCACTTTTAACTGAATAGATGCCTTGAGGGGTTCTAGTCCAGATCAGTTTATCCTCGCAGTTAGAGATACTTAAAGGAATTTGTTGGATAATTTCAGCCTCCTCATGAGAAAAAAGTTGATTCACTAGCTGATGTTTCCATTGTCTCGCTGTCTGGTCTATGAGAGAACTGACATTAGCCTCAGTGCTTATATTTTCCAGTGGGACTTGAACTCTAAACGTGGTAGGCCTCGAGATCCATTTGTCCTGAAGAATGTTTATACCAACTCCATTGCCAACTCTCCATCTAGTGCCTTTTTCTATCAAACTTCTCGCTGCCAGTATGCTTCTCCATATATAAGAGGGTTTGTAACCCAATTTGGCTTTCATAAACTAATCATGGGGAAAGTATTTTGCTTGTAGAACTTTGGAAACAAGGGCTTGAGGATATTGGATTAACCTCCAGCCTTGTTTTGCTAGCATAGCAAGGTTGAAAGTGTGCAGATCTCGAAAACCCATACCCCCTATTGCTTTAGCCCTGCTCATCTTCTTCCATGAGATCCAATGGATCTTTTTTTCATTTTTGACTTGTCCCCACCAAAACTCCTCAACAGCTTGTTAATTTCCTTCAATAGGGTCCGAGGGAGGTTGAAGACTGCCATGCTATAGGTTGGCATAGCTTGGAAAACTGACTTAATGAGCACCTCCTTTCCTGCCTGTGAGAGCAAATTAACTTAATGGCTGCTAAGTTTAATTCTAATTCTGTCCAGGATAGACTTGAAAGCTTTCATTCTTGATCTGCCCATAAAAGCTAGAAGTCCCAAGTATTTTTCGTAAGTTTGAGAGGACTTTATCCCTGCTATACTCAAGATGAGGTTCTGATTTTCCCGAGATGTGTTACTGCTGAAATGGATTGATGTTTTATCCTTGTTTAGCCGTTGGCCAGAGGCTTTTTCGTAGGTATTGAGGACATGCAGCATCTTACTCCATTCAGGAGAGTTTGCCTTACAAAATAGGAGGCTGTCATCTGCGAACAGTAGATGGTTGATGGTAATTCTTCTTCTAGCAATAAAAACACCTGTAATGGCTTTGGTTTTCTCAGCATTATCAAGCAAAGAAGTTAGCACTTCAGCACATAAAATAAAAAGGTAGGGAGATAGCGGGTCTCCCTGCCTAATACCTCTCGTTGGTTTAAAGGATTCCTGAGGAGAGCCATTTAGAAGGATTGAGTAGGTCACAGACTCCACACAGTTCATCACCAGCTTTATCCAATCTGCTGCAAAACCCATCTTAAGCATTACTTCTTTTAGGAATTGCCATTCTAATCTATCATATGCTTTGCTCATATCGAGCTTTAAGGCCATAAATCCCTCCTTACCTCTTAATCTGGATTGCATGGTGTGTAAAGCTTCAAAAGCAACAATGAGATTATCTGAGATCAGCCTTCCCGGGACAAAAGTCGATTGTGTGACTGAGATGATAGCTGGTAGGATAGATTTCAGTCTATTAGCAATTGACTTGGATACCATTTTATATATGACATTGCATAGGCTAATGGGGCGATAATTTGAAACTGATTTGGGGTTTTTCTTCTTAGGAATCAGTACAATTTGAGTTTCATTGATTGTATCAACTTTGCCCCCTGAGTTTAATATGTGTAGAACAGCTTGACTTACCTCGTTTCCCACTAGGGGCCAGTGGTTTTGATAGAAGGCCGGAGGGAAGCCATCTGGTCTAGGAGAGCTAAAAGGGTTCATGCTGAAAATAGCCTCTTCCACCTCTTGTTTTGTGAATCTCCCCCTAAGTTTAGTGTTCATCTCCTCTGTTATAGTGGGTTTTAGGTGCTGCAGCGCCTCTGAGAAACCTTGAGGGTCAGAGGTGGAGAACAGATTGTTAAAGAAGAAATTAAACTTTTCACTGACTCCTTCTGGTGTAGAAGCTATGGAACCTGATTCATCTTCTACTTTCTTGATAGTATTCTTCTTCTTTCTCTGAGTTGCATACTGGTGAAAGAATCTGGTATTTCTATCTCCCTCCAGGAGCCATTTCTGCTTGGCCCTTTGCCTCCAATAAGTGTCTTCCTCCTCATGAAGTTGATCAATCTCTATTTTAGTGGTCCTAATTTCCTCTCTGAGGTCCCCTTTGTTAGCTTTTTGGAGGTCTTTAAGTTTCAGGTACTTGTTGTGGATTATCTTAGAATACGCCTGCCTTGAGTTTTTGCTCCACAGGCTCAGCTTTTCTCTACTCCTCTTCAGGTTCTCTGTAACCACCATCAGCTTGTTGGATGTCATCTGATTTCTGTACCAAGATTCTTCAATGATCTCCTTGCATTCCTCTTTTAAAGCCCAGCTGGCCTCATATCTGAAGGGTTTTTCAAACCTGGGTACAAGTTGTTGCACAGTAGAAATTGACACCACTATAGGGCTGTGATCTGAGCTGCTGGCAGCTACTGTAATGACTGAGGAGTTTCCAAATAAGAGCAGCCAGGTGGAATTTGCGCATGCTCTATCAAGTCTCTCTTTTGTGTATTGGAGGCCATCCCTATTATTGCACCAAGTGAAGGGATCACCCTTATAGCCAAGATCATGCAGTCCAGAGTCTAAAAGGGCTATCCTGAAATCCTCCATTTGAGAGAGGGGTCTAAGGCCACCCCCAAACTTCTCCCCATGGTGGAGGATTTCATTAAAGTCGCCCAAGCAAATCCATGGGTGATTCTCAGTTGGTTTCAGAGCACGAAGAAGGGCCCAACTTAATTTTCTCTTTCCAGGAACTGGATTACCATAAAAACCCGATAGAGTCCAAGTCTGAGTATCATTTCCAAGATTCACATTAAGGGAGATATGGTGTTGAGAGTAGTTGAGCAGAGTTACACTAATCGAGTCATTCCAAATGAAAGCCAAACCCCCACTGGCCCTTCTACTATCCACCACAAAACTATGTGCCATTCCCAGTTTTTTCTTAACTAGCTCCACCTTGTTTCTGTTACATTTAGTCTCCATGAGGAAAATGAGACTAGGGAACTTGGATTTCACCAAATGGTGAAGCTCACGAACTGTCCGAGGGTTCCCAAGCCCTCGGCAGTTCCAACTTAAGCAAATCATGGTTGATGGTGGGGCTGCCAAGCAGCCTCCACCATTTTTTCTTGCTTGATAACCCTTGTTTGAATCTCATATTTCTTCTGTTTTTTTTATACTACTTTCACTAACAGGATGCCCCTCTCCCCTACGTTTCGAATGTAACTCATCACTCCACATAACCAGGTCCTCCTTCTCATTCTCTCTACTATTTAGAGTTTGCTCTCTTGCTCTTCTTTTCCATGTGGGCTTATTAGGTGAATTAAGAAGTTTAATCTGAGACTCCATGAAAAGGTTAAGGGAGCTAACCTGCTTAGACAAGGAGGAGTCTGATTTAATTAGAGGGGTTAAGACCTGCTGGTCTTTATCTCGCTTGAGCTTTGTTTTTCTGATAATCCCCTCTTCTGTAGTAGAATGACCACTTTCCTCTGCTGGTCCTGGTGCCTTGGGGCTATTTTGGTGTACAGTTGTAGTAGAGTCCTGTGCGAGCTTGTTTTCCCGAGAAGATTCAGGCTCCTTCCGTAGAGTAGCTTTGAAAACAAATCCTGTATGGTTCTGTTTTGGGTCATCACCCTGTTCATGAGCAGTGTCCTTAGTTGACACCCTAACTGCTTTCTGATTTGAGTGAAGATCCACTCGATTGTGTCCTTCGTGCCTAATGCCAGGAATAGTAACCTCAAATGAGCTTTTTTCCCGCCAAGTGGTTTCTGCCTCTCCCTTTCCTTCTCCCTCGTATCGCTTCATGATTAAGCTGTCTGGTTTTGGAGTGTTAGCATGAAGCCAAGGTCCATATTCGAGTTTCTAAGCTGCATGGCTACGTCTTGCTACGCTTGTACAGCCTTCTTTCTTGTGTTTTATCACGCCACAGTGAAAGCAAAAGGTTGGTAGTCTCTCATACTTGAATGGGAGCCACAGAGTTTTGTCTTCTATCTTCATAAGTCTGCCGCGGTTCAGAGGTTCCGAGATGTTGATACGGACTTTCATACGTAGGAATTGACCCCATGCATAGCCTAAACTATCTGTGTCTATCTCCATTACCTCTCCAATGCTTGCTCCTATTTGAGAACCAATTTCTGAGTTCATGCTACCCAGAGGCATGTTATGTATTTGGATCTAGAAAGATTCGTGAGAAAAAGTGATTTCGTTAGGAAGGATTGTCCAATCTACATCTACCATGCAAACTAGAAATCTGTCAAAAGTCCAAGGACGCCCCTACAGGATCTTTTTGTCTTGTTCTAGCTTGAACTCCAGCAGGAATTTGTTGTCCCCATATCCTTGAATTGGATCCAGCCAACTGGACCCCAAATCTTTGACATCGTGTTTCTAAAAGCTTCCTTATTGACCTGTTTCTCAGCTACCGCCAGGAGCATCAGACAAAACTTTTTTTCTACTGCCACCTTTTCGACCTCTGCTTTAGTAACTGCGAATCCTTGCTTTTCTTGATCTGTTAGCGTGAAACCTCTCCATAATCTTTCTAACTCAGTCTCCATCCGTTTCTCCGCAGTTTTTCCACGAAAATTCCAAAGACACACTTTGCTCAGAGCAAAGACAAACCTCACTCTCTAGGAGGACTCCCACAGCGTATTTTCACTAGGCGGCTACAATTTCTGTCTTTCTATTCAATCTATTGTAATGGCTGATGGACAGCATTGTGATTACTATCAAGATTGCATTTTCTGTTAAAAAAAAAAAAAACAGAGTCAATGAGAAGAGTTTTTACGATTTTCAAGAGAAAATCATTCCAAGTAGAGAAATGAGAGAGTAAAAGAGTTGTATTATATCTCCAAATCATCAAACATTAGCGAGGATATAGCTTAGTAATCGAAACCTCGGTTGTCTGAGGCTTGGACAGGGTTGTTTTTGGAGTGATCGTACCAAAAATGAAGTTATCAAGGCTTGTATCGGGCACAAACTCATAAATAAAAAGCCTTTCATTTCTTTCCCAGCAAAAGCCTAAGAGTTTAACTAAATTTTGATGTTGAAGCATAGCCACTAAGGGGCCTCTCGTTCCTAAATTCTAGATCTCCTTGTCCAGAATCTGTTGACAGTCTTTTCAAAGCCATAACTTGTCCATCAGAAAGCTTGCCCTGAAAAATAAATTAAGATAAAGCGTATTTAATTTACTCACAGTTCCAAATTCTGGATTTAACATAATGCATAAATAGTATACCTTTCTAGAAAAATAAAATAAAAATAAAATTAGACCACCTTGTAAACCAAACCATATCCACCTTGTCCAAGTTTGTTTGCATCAGAAAAGCTTTCTGCTGGAGCTTTGATAGCACCAAAGTCAAATTGCAATGACTGCACTTCTAATCTCATCCACAGCCTCACCTGGGAATAAATCAATATTTATGCCAATTATAGGTACATTGTTAAAAGAGGAGCAATACAATATAAAGTTCTTTCATGGAACAACAAAGAGCCTTTCAAAATGAATCATTCATGTTAAATTTTCCCAAACCACAGGCATTGCATGTAATATGTTGTACTTATTTTAGTAGAATTATTAATTTCATAAAATGGTCTAATTTAATGTTATTTAAACTTTAAAGTTAAAAATCTCTTCTTCTTCTTCTTTTTTTCTGTAAAAGCTACATTAAAATAAACTATAAACCAGCTTCAGTTAAAATTCTATAGGAACCAGAATGAACCAATTTCTTCACTCACTTTCTGGTTTCTTCCTTTGCTTCCTCACTCTTAAATAGGCACAAATGGAGATGATTAGTCCCACACAAGCTACAACCCGGGACAACTATAATGATAACAGTTGGAGATTTGTTATTCTCCTTTCCTGTAAAATCCAGAAAATGTTCATATTAGAAGTTCTGGCTCTAAATCCATAAAAGTTAAAAAATCCATCTTAAGATAAAAGGAGGGAGACAAAGAGAGATAGAGAACAAAATATAAAGTTAAAAAACCAAATTCATAATACTTGAAAAAAAAAAATGGAACATCCATGATCAAAGGTCCCTTGGATAGCCCCGTTGACAATTAGACGTGCTAGTCCCAATTGATTACATTTTGAATCAGTAATATTGGTTATAGATGAAGGAGGGAGATAGAGATACTGGTTGCACGGGTTGAGGCGATGGCGATGGCAATGGAGGAGGTGCATTAATATTAGCTGTGACATTATAGAAGATGTAAATCTCAAAATCTAAACTACAGCTAGGTCCAACAACTCTCTCGCCTAGCTTTCCCTCACAACAATCCGGAATTTTCCCAATTGCCTCAAATAAGCATTCACTGCAATCATGCTCAGACAAATCCGGAGTGCACTGCACAAGTGCATAGAGCATTCGAAGTTTGGTTCTGTTGCATTTCCTAATGCAAACTTACATTGAGAACCACCTGATGCAGCTCGCTATCCAATAAAGTCTTGTCCTGATTGGACTGATCTACCGGGGCTGATGCGTTATCGATGTTTGACAAAAAGAACTCGGGAGTATCTTCCATGAGACCAAATATATTGCAGTTTGAGTAGTGTAACATGCATTTGTCAAACCAACCTATTGCTTCTTTTTGATTTGGACACAGCTGTTTGAGAAGATATTTAGAGTTTGTTAGGCAACTGAGACAGGCGCCAGGCTCAATATCCCCTCTACAAAGTCCAATTGCATATACTTGGTCAGGGTATTTGCCATAAGAGGAATTGTAGAAGCCATAGTAGATTTTTTAGTGTTGGAGGATAGGGAGGAGAGGAGGTTTTCAAGGTTTGCCTTGTAGTTACTGTTACTGGCGTAGTTTCCCTGCTTGTCTACACAGAAATGGTTTAGGAACTGAGAGGAACCGAACACAGAGGGACGAAGACAGAGATGTTGGGGCTGGGTAGGGCCTGGTCAGTAGAAATCACAGAGAAATAGAGAGAGAGACGTCTGCATCTTAGGTAAGAAGAAAAAACATGGGAGCGTGAAATGGGGAGAAGAAAAAGTGACGGGGAAGAGAGGGAATTAGGAGGGAAAAGAAACTGAAGAGGAAGAAGGAAACCATCAGGGGTAATGATAAAAAGAGGGAAAAGAGGAGGAAATTGGGAGAAGAAAAAGTGACGGGGAGGAGAGGGAATCAGAATCAATCATTTATTTATTAATTAGTTTTTTTATTGGCATTGGGTGTCTGGGACTAGCGTCCCAACTCTAGGGGTGCACAGGCCCTTGGCAAGGATTTTCCCGCAAGTGCTTCACAGGTAATTTAAGGGAAAAATCTCCCAGACCGATGGCCCCTTTAAATTGTTTGCACTCAGTGAGATTTGAACCTTGGAACTTGGAGGAAGCAGACCACCAAGACCAAGGTCTTTGCTTGAGCCAGCCCCTAGGGGTATTTATTTATTAGTAACAGAAATCAGTTATTTATAGGGCTAAAATGGGTTTTGTTCGGTTGGTTTTTGAGCATACCAGTGAACCAAACCGGTTGGTTCAGTTTTAGAAATTAAGAAATTGAGACCGACCGATATAGCGGGAAAACCGAACAGTTCGGTTTCAATGGATCACAAGATATACCATGATGCTATATAATTTAGTTAGCAAACTAATAACTTAACATCAATATTCATGCATAAGAGTAAGTTTATATTAATATGTAAGCATAAATAATAAGGCTAAAATCTCAATCTATAACTATTATATTTGGATCATGTATAACCTACATAGAATATAAAACAAATTATAGTACATTGTGTTCGGTTCAGTCCGGTATAAAAGAGCTCAAAACTGGAATCAAACCGAAATGTTAAAATTCCCAAAATTAGAAACAGAAACAAACCAAATCTTACATAGAAATGGTTCACTCTGATCAGGTCAGTTCAGTCTGTTTCACGGTTTTTGTTACACCCCTAGTTATTTATATAGCAACTTATTAGTTGTTGTCTATATATCTTGGAGGGGGGTATGCGTTTGGCTCCTAACAATCCTACAGCTAGATTCCCGGGCTTTTTTTCCTTTCTGTTTAAATAAGCTATATTTATTTATTTTTTTGATAAGTAAACAAATTTTATAAATACCACACACTATCTATTAAAAAACTAAGCTTGCCCTAACTACGTAGGCGCATTAGAAATTAAGAAATCATGTAAGTCCATGCCATTAAAGTCCACACTAATGGCCCAAGTACAAAGAGTCCTAAAAAATAAAACTTTTAGCTCCGCCAACGTTCTCTCTTTGTCTTCAAATGTCCTCTCATTGCGCTCCTGCCATAAGCACCACATGATGCAGATTGGGATCATCTTCCAAACCGCTTTGATCTGACGCACACCTCGAATAGATGTCCAGCAAGCCATTATATCCACCACGGTTTCTGGCATAACCCATGCTAAGTCCATTCTTTTGAACACCTCATCCCAAAGAGTCCTGGCTGCCTCACAATGTAAAAGTAAATGATTCACCGACTCACCCTCTCTTTTACACATACAACACCAGTCTGTAATAATTATCCTCCTCTTTCTCAGATTATCCGTAGTGAGAATCTTACCTAAGGACGCTGTCCATACGAAAAAAGAAGCTTTGGGTGGAGCCTTATGTCGCCAAAGCCTTCTCCAGGGAAACTGTATCTCAGGACCATGTGTGAGGACCTTATAAAAGGAACGAACAGAGAACACTCCTTTCTCTACAGGGTTCCACCACAGATCATCTTCATGCTGGATATTTGGGCGGCAAGAATACAAGAGACTAAAAAAATCAGCAAAACTCCCCATCTCCCAATCCTGTGCCGCCCGATTGAAATTGATGTTCCAGTGAATACTCCTTCCTGAAATTCCCATAACCTCCGCCACTGTGGCATCTTGGGCACTTGCGATCAAAAAAAGTATAGGAAACAAATCTTGTAGAGCACTATTGGCACACCAAGCATCCTTCCAAAATCTGATCCTGGAGCCCGTACCCAACTGAAACCTAGTGTGGTGCTGGAAGACCTCCCACCCTCTTCTGATATGTTTCCATAGCCCCCTTCCATAGGCCCCTCTAACTTCTCTAGTACACCATCCCTCCCCTAAATCACCATATTTATTCTGAATCACAGTTTTCCATAAAGCTCCTGGTTCCTTGATATAACGCCACAACCATTTTCCAAGTAACGCCCTATTAAACAGCCTCAAATTTCTAATACCCAAACCACCACTAGAGATAGAACGGCACACTATCTCCCACTTGACTAGATGAAATTTGAACTCTTCTCCTAATCCTCCCCACAGAAAATCTCTCTGTAGCTTCTCAAGTCGACCTGCCACACTTGCCGGTATAGGGAATAAGGATAAGAAATAGGTGGGTAGGTTAGAAAGAGTACTTTTGATTAAGGTAATCCGGCCCCCTTTCGATAAGTACATTCTTTTCCACCCTGCCAGTCTCCGCTCTATTCTTTCAATCACTGTATCCCAAATTGAACGCGCCCTCGAAGCTACACCCAAAGGTAATCCCAGGTATGTCATAGGAAGAGACGTTAACTTACAACCCAAAATACCAACAATAAATAAATAAGCTATATTTATTATCGACAATAAACTTCTCTTTAAAAGGACATAAGGGAAAAGAACAAAACCAAAAACAAGAAATTTGTTGATGTAATCTGAAAACATCTGGTGTTTCTTCAAACAAATCAGTTTATTAAAAACTAAAAGGAAGTAACGCTAACCCCAAGCACCTATATTGCAAATTGTTAGCTTCTGAAACACTTAGAGATGTTATGCAAAGTAACCAAGTATATTTCTATGCCTTTTTATAATGTAGCATGAGTAATGTCCTCATTGGACAATGATGTTATTGCCTTCAGTGAACTTTAAAAAAGGGTTCACATTTGGGCTCTCAAGTGCCATGTTTCTAAAATTCAATTAGGGCTCATTTTCTATAGATCATGTTCTCGACTTTGTGAAAGTTCTTTAAGTAGCAATCTCTAACAACGAAAATTATATACGCAGCCCAGATTTATCCCACCATATCAATCAGAATATCAAGCCTAATAACATAGATCTTTCCGCCATTGACCCAATTAATTAAAATAGTTAAGATCTTTTTTGTAACCTATATGGACCTTTGTGTTTAATGTAGAGCATATGGAGGCATGCAGGATGCCTTGAAGATAGCGAGATGCCTATGGAAGAAATATTTCAGTCAAATCACTTTATAAATGGACAGGGACATAATATTTCTCATATTTCTGAATTTCTTTTAACCATTAATGGGGTTATCTCTTGTATACAACCTGTTTACTAGGGTTGCACCCCTCTTCACTTTTAATGAAATGAATTTACTTCCTCACCACGGCAGAAGCTGAACATGTAAGAAGAAGATAACCGACACGGTGACACAGACCTTATAACAATCAAGCACCGAAAAAGACTACAGCAGCGGAAATTTGATTCTAGGAAAATTAAGCATACTCAATAAGCAACATCAACAGAATGAAATGCAGCTGCACGATATGATTTCACTAGAAAGTTAGCATAAGAAAGGGTTCTTTATTTCCATCAAGTAATAAAAGAACAAGTCACTACAGTCACTGAAGAATAATATGGATGAACACCAACCTTGTCAAGATAAATGAAGGGTATTTCAGAAGCAGAACAGTTTTGGCAGCATTGACTGGCATCATGCTCAATTGACTGCATCAACTGTAAGCAAAGGTGCAAAATATAAATCCAACAGAAAGTTGTAGAGAACCTTTTTCTTTTTCAATAAGAAGTTAAGGACTTACAGACCAGATGGGTCTGAATAATTGAAGAACCAAATATTTTCTGCAACCTTTACTCAACTTCTAGTGGCTCCAAATTGTAAATCAAAGCTTTCTAGTACTGATACCTTGTTTTACGTGCAATGCCCAATCACTTCCTTGGGTGTTCATACACGCGCATTGAGACTTGAGAGTGAGTGGTCTACCAGCATTGCCTTAAGAAAAGTTTACCATGCACCATTATGTCGTTATTTCAACCATCAGGAAAAGTACTAAAAATGCTTATGCCTAACTACTGTTAAATATCTCTTCTTGTTGAAGCCAATGGACATCCTGCTCAAAAAAGGGGGAAAATGGTGATTAGAAAAAAGACAAACAAACAGTAAGGCATGTAACTAGACAGCAATCAATTCTTGAACAGGCAGCACCAACATACCGGGAAACTTAAAATTTAAGGAACACCAAGCATTCAAAGTATGAGCTTCTGTTGGTTTTTCACAAACCAAGCACAATTTATCACTTCCAGAATGAAGCCATGCAATCCATGCTAAAAGATTCATGCATGCCTAAACCAGGATTGCCCACTCCACCAGATGTGGCTTTATGCTTTTCTAATACAGCTAAAAAGACAGCTTTTATCATGTAATTCATCAATAACTGATCGACCATCCAAGGGGTTCGGCGTCCCAACCCAACCAAATCTCGTCAACTCAGTAGAGGGTCAGTTTATTGAACAATAAATCTGAGACTCTTAATTATGGATGACAAATTGCGGAAGCTCTATAAGTTGAGAGAAGCAGGGAACCAATTAGCAACAAAAGGTAAAAACAATGTAAAAAATTTTTTTTTACAGACAAACACAAAAATATATATATAACTTTAAGTAAGGGGACTTCATCAGGTTGGTCGATTTTGCCTGACCCAATGAGCAGCCTCACAAATAATTCTTTTGCAAATGTGTGATAAATAACAAAATATGCTCCTAGTGGGTGCAAAGTCATAAACCAATATTTATCTAAAGAGACACAATACCCAAATTTATTTTATTTGGAGTGCCCCGCAGCTGTCTCTTACTCTCAGATGAACTTCAATTTTCATATGCGCAAAAGGTGCAGGTCAGAAAAGTCATATTGGGGACATACACTCATGCACAGCCATAGCAGTACACAACTAATGTGGTGATGGCAAATAATGATGGCACTTTCTTTAAAGAAGTTTTAGGAATAAAGAATTCACATTTTAAGCTGATTTTTGCAATTAGAATATTTTTAAATCTTTTTTCCGGGATTCATACTGTATCTTAGTGTAGTCTCATAAATTGGATAGATTACAACCAACTCAAGGTCTATTACATCTAAAGGGCAGTTCTCTCAAGCGAGTATAGTAGGACTTACAAATTTAAGTAGGAAGCAATCGCACTACTTAAATGGGAATCTCAGTAGGTGCTAATCTTAGATAAATTATTGAGAACCAAGCACTTCATTATGGAAAACATTGCTTCTGTAATGTATTTGAAGCTTGAAAAAAGCACAAAGCACACACACCCACCCAGAGAGAGAGAGAGAGAGAGAGAGAGGGACTGACCATCTGACATATGCTATCTGATAGTTGAAGTGCTTCTTCCCACCTGTTAATATAGATGAGCCCTTTGATAAGGTGAACAAATGTACTTAACTCCACAACACCACCCCTCCTTACCATATTTGCATACAGCTCAAAAGCCTTGCCAACTTTACCAGTACAGGAGAGGCTCTCAATCAAAGACGTATACATATTCTTGTTGGCAACTGTTACAGGGAAGGATGATGGAATCTCCTCGTGCAGCTCCAGAGCTACTTCTAATCTTCCAGCCTTGATAAAGCTATCAACCAATATTTTGTACACTGGAACAATTGGAGCTGAATCATTCTCGCTAATCTCCTGTAGAAGCCCAAGAGATAGAATAAACTCCCTGTTGAAGCCTTCAATAACCTTGTGGTAACTTGATATATGGCTTGGCCAATAAGTCTGTTTCATTTCATCCAAAAGTTTATGAGCCTCATCCAAAAGGCCATTGGCACAACAGTGATTTATCAAAACCCTATAGGTCACCAAATTTGGAGCACAACCCTTTGAGCTCATTTCTCTCAAGAGCCGAAGGCATTCTTCAACTTTACCCACTTTTCCAAGGCCATCTATCATTGCAGTATAAGTCACAACATTTGGATTGCACCCTTTTTCTTCCATCATTAGCATAAGCTTGTAGGCCTCATCTGTCTTTCCAACTTTACAGAGGCCATCAATCATCCCTGTGTAGATGACAACATTAGGAGCACAAGAATTTTCTAGCATTTTGGATAAGACTCTCGTAGCGAGATCTAGTCTCTTATCCTTAAATAACCTGTCAATCAAAGAGCTGTAAGTATAGACATTAGGATTATAACCACGCTCTGACATCTTAGCAAACACCTCTTGTGCTTCATCTAGCTTCCCAGCCTTGCAGAATCCATCTATAAGAGCATCATACACAATATGGTTTGGCTCACAACCTTCCAACGACATAGCATCTAATAAATTACGGGCCTCTTTGACCTTGTGAGCTTTGCACAAACCATCAACCAATGCTCCATATGTTAAAATGTTTGGTTCTTTGGAATTACCGTCCTCAATCCTAAAATACATATCTACATCAGAGATTTCAACATTACCTTTCATTTTGGCATAAATTTGGCAAGCTCTTTCAATCTCTCCAGCTTTACAGTGGCCATCAATCAAAGCTGTATAAGTAACAACATTAGGAATGCAACCTTCAGAACACATCAACTCAAAGAGTTCATTTGCTTTGGACAGTTTCCTAGCTTTAAGGTATGCATGTATAAGAGCAGTATAAGTCACCACATTAGGGGCACAACCATCCCTTACCATTTCATCAAACCACTTACGAGCCTGTTCAATAAGACCAGCTTTACAGAAACTATCAATTAAAATCGTATATGTATAGACATCAGGAACAATACCATTCCTTTTCATTTCTTCAAACAACAAAAAGGCTTTTTCCACTTTGGAGGCATTACATAGAAAGCTAATCACCTTAGAATAGGTATTAGAATCAGGTATGAATCCCTTACTCATCATTTCACGAATAACATTATATGCTCTCTCAAATTTTCCAGCACCACAAAGACATCGGGCAAAATTGCTGACATTTACCTTATTTAATACAACCCCTGCATTAAGCATCTCACCATAGGCTTTCTCAGCCAATTCCAACATGTCTGAGCTTGGTAATTCCTCATTTCCACATACACCACCAATCAATATATTGTAAACTACATAACCTGGCTGGCAATTGCATTTTACCATTTTATTAATCAACTTATAGGCATAAGAGTAATCTCCAGATCGACAATAAGCATGAACAAGGGAATTAAAAATCCTAGGACTCGGATAACAACCTTCTGTGATCATCATACTAAGAATTCTCTTACACCTACCCAGCTGTCTTTTTCTCAAACACCCACAAAGCAAAGTCCTATACGTCACAACATTAGGAATGCAAGAACTAGACCGCATTATGTTCAAGAAATCCATAGCTACCTCAAAAAGTGAAGCTTCACACAACGCAGATATCATTTTCGTATAAAGAATTGTATCAGGCACAAGATCTTCCTTCTCAATCATCGCTAGAGCTTCCCTCCACCTCCCTGCTTTGCACAGCGAGTGGACAAAACAACCTATGGTAAAACCATCCATACGAAACCCCGAACTTGACATCTCTCTATGAACCAAATAAGCAGTGTCCAACCGATCAGCTTTAAGAAACACCTGAACCAATGCATTGTATGTCCATCTTGTGGGTTTATACCCGAAATCCTTGAGCCTCCCAAGCTCCTCCAAAGCTAAATTCCAAAACCCATTTTGGCAACACTTCTGAATCAAAACATTAAGCAAGATCCTAAGTAATTCCATATCATCATGTTTAATCTCTCGTAAAAAGTGGTCTGGTATTCTCTCGTCATTATCGCCCCCCAATCTGTCTAACAATGCATCATACACAGCCTTTGTGTGTTTGTAACCAATTTGCCGCCCTGCCCATATAAAGAACTTGACACCAAATTCAGGATTTTGTACAAGATTCAACACCTCTACCACCAGAGTTTCATTCAATTTCTCCCTAAACTGCCTAAGAAACTTTTGGGTTTTGTCACCAAACCCATCATTATTATCCCGAATAGCATTTGATATCAAAACAGCATCATTCGAATACCTACGGGATTCAAATTTCAGCCCCAAGGACCCACTATCAGCATCATGATCCACCGAAGAGTCACGAAGAAAGGCAAAATCTTCGGCCGAGACCGACTCGAAACGCGAATTCTCCAGTAAAACCGGGTCATGGGGATCGACAAGTCCTTCGAGATTGTCTGGCGAATAGGTGGACATGAAACTGGCAACGATGGAGAAGAGAGTTTGGCCTGAAGTTTGAAAGTTATGGCGGAAGATTTTGGATGAACGGAGAAATGGGAGTGGAGCTTTGGAGGGGAAGACGGGGTTGGACCTAAGAGAGGGAGAGATTGCAGGGAGGAGAGTCTTCATCCCTCTTTTGCTCATTCTTTGATGAGACAGAGCTAGAATGTCTTTGAAGTCGAGTGGTGGGTTAAGGGTTTAAGGTGTGGCGGCGTGTGGGTAATCCAGCTCGTGCAAGCAAACTGTGCACGCTAAGAGAAAAGGAGAGATGTTCGGCGAGCACGGCCAGTGACGGCCAACTTGGTCTGACAAATGAAGAGGGATGAGGGTGAAGGGATTAAGGTTACTTCTGACGAGAATCCCAACGGTTTCTCGGCTATGGCCAGCGCCAAAGATTGTGGGCTTGGAGTTGGGCACAGGAGCTAGCTGCAGGCGGGGAAGAATAGCACTCGGGGTTTAACGCCTCGCTTGTTTTCGGAACGAAACGAAATTAAATTAGATGAGATAAAAAGTTAAAAATTAAATAAAAATATTATTAAAATATATATTTTTTAATTATAATTATTAGATAAAATAAGATAAAATGAATTTGAACAAAATTTTTTAAATATAAATTGAGCATGTTACATAATATATTTTAAAAAGCAAATTAAAACGTTATTTATTTTCCATTTGAATTGAAAGAAGTTTCTCTAATCTAGTTGGGAGGAAAACGTTATCTTTAAATAAATAAAAATTAAATATTGAAATAACCTCATAGTTTAGCCGTCACAGATTGATCCTTGACTTTTAATTTTGGAATTTTTCATCCATCTATTCTCAATTTCAATCAATTTAATTATTTTATCACATATATGTTAAATCGACTAAAGAAACCCTCGTCGCGCAGCACATAAGCAACATCATTATTAGTCAAAATAAGAATATTATAGTAACAAAAAAATTATACAAAAGTATTTATACAAATTGATTTGATTTAATGTAGTTCATTATATTATAAAATTATTTTTATTATCGAATAAATTTAACTTATCAACTAAAATCACATCATTTTATGTGATTATTTTATATAATTCCTCTATTAATATAGCAGTACTCAAGAAAATGGGGAGAGGAGAAAGAACAATCAAGAGGGTGGCCAGAAGGGCAACCCCTTGATGATCAGACATGTGGTGCATTTTGATTGGTGATAATATAGCTTATGTGCCACGTGACAAGGATTCCGTTTGTTGGTCTTACGGATGTGCGACAGAATGACGAAATCGACTAAAATTGAGAATACATGAATGAATTGGTTCAAATTCAAAAGTCAAGAAAAGACTAATTTAACAGCCAAAGTAATTTTATAATTAATCCAAAAAACATTTGTGATTCAAAACGATAATGAACCCAAAATGCAAGTGGGTGGATTTCAGAATCTTTATAACATTCAGTTCTTTAAAGTCCTGCCTCAACAATGGTATTGGAAAAGTCATTTGTTTTAGAGCATTCACATTGACATATGCAAATGTCAATATTAGCTAAAATTTAACTAATCTAAACATAAAATATTGAAACAAGGCTCTCCCCCTAACCCCCGAAAGTCCTCCCTCTCGTTCATTCCAGCGTTCATCGACGAGAGCTCGTGTTTTTTTAAACCACTTGCTACTTGCTGATTTTGGGAAATTTTCTGATGTTTTGAGATTGGTTTATACTGTGGTTTTCTTTGGTTGGTTGATGTATGGTTTATTATGTATAGAATAGGGCAGCTAAGTTAGTAGTTTGATGCATATTTTGCAATTAAATGCTTGGCTGCAATTATTTGGTTGCAATTGAATGTTTTTACATATGTTGATTTCTAGGTTGTGGGATATAAAAGTTCCAAGTTAATTTTGTATATATTTTGATGCTTTGTGTTTGACAAAGAAGTTAGTTTAAGGTTGTTGGATAGCTTTTATGTGTTTTGGTGCGTAAATTATTGAAAATTATGAAAACTAAAATAAAAAACTATTTCAAAAAATAAATAAAAGAATAGAAAAAAAAAATTTAAAATTTTAAAATAATAATATTTTATTATTATAAAAAGTGATATGGCTAATTCAATAAGGGACTAAAAATTATTAGGCAAAAGGTGGCATTTTATCCCAAATTTATCTAAAACTTTAACCACACCAATACTAATGCGCTTGGCGAGCCATAATTTAGTTAATCTACCCTGATTATCATGTGCATTTATACATGCATTGGATATACTAGCTAATTTGTAGATACATTGTTTGCTGGAAACTAGTCTTTTTCTCTCTCTGCACGCACGCGCACGCACAATGAGAGAACATTGCAAATATTTTTCATCATTTATTTCTCTTTGGACTCTCCATGCACACAAAAAGAAAACTTCTATACCATTCAAATCTTATAGAATAACTCCTCGAAAATAACTTCATTGCCACTACTTCAAAACATTGCATCTTCATTTTTTCTCTCTCTCTCTCTAAGGCTCTGCCTTCATAGACGTTTTCCCCTGTCCTTCATATGGGCACTGACCCTACCATCCAAGTATTAGGATTGGTTTGTTGTGAGTGACATAGAGAGTGATGGTCAAAGGGGGAACGGAATACGTGTTGATGATGGAGGATGAGATAGAAGATTTGTATAGGAAGTTTTCTCTATCAGAACAAGAAAATGAAGCAATCCATGTCGATACAAGTCTGCTAGAGAATGCCATTACCAGAGAACGAAATGTTTGATAATTAAACCATTAACAAACCATCATTATAATAAAGTGCTCAAGAATATGATGCGAAAAATCTGGAGACTGGGAAAGAAAATAATATTCAAAGATTTGTCTGGTGGAATTTGAAGACCAGCAGGATAAGGAATGGGTGAAGAGAGATGGACCATGGTCTTTAGATAAAATTTTGATAAAAATCTTTTGCTGATGAAGGAGTTTGAAGATGATTATCAGATTAGCAAAATATAATTTACTGAGGCCTCGTTTTGGGTACGTATTTATGATTTTCCCTTGAACGTGATGAGTGAACATGTGGGAAAACTTATGGGTGTTGCGATTGGAAAAGTGGAAGAAGTTGATGTTCCACAGGATGATGTTGTGTGGGGGAATTCTTTATGAGTTTGAGTGTCCATAAACATTACAAAACCTCTGTTGAGAGTGTAGAGAATATCCCTGGGATCATCGGGTCCATGCTGGGTCAGATTCGTGTACGAATGCCTCCCAAACTTTTCCTACTATTGTGGCAAGCTTGGTCATGGTGATTGAGATTGTGAACTTGGCCGATTTAACATCGATCAAGAAGAGGGATGATGGTCGAAAGGAGCTAGGATGCATACTCGAGGGTCAGTAGGAAGGAGAGCTAGGATCGCCAGGATCAGAAGAAGGATGATGGTTGGAATCCTTCTCCGAGAAGTTCTGAAAGAAATGGGATAAGGAAAGTACAATTATCGCCTGAAAATATAAGAGAATCAGCCAATCAATATGGAAATGAAGACTTCTAGGATGTGTCTGTGGGGGTTGAAGGAAATAGTAATGGAAAAGGAAACTTGCAGGAACGAGGAAAGAAAGTTTCAAGTGAATTATGGTCTCAGGCTGATAGAACATCCAAAAAATAGGGAGATAAAGATGACAAAGGGAAGAAGGATGTAGATATTAATAAGATGAAGACCACGAAGGGTTCAAATGATGGGAAAAAGCAAAGTTTTCATCCTACATATCAGGAGGGCTTAAAGGGAATTTTGACCTAACCCAAGACTTGTGGAGAGGCGAATAAGGCCTTAAAGGAGGGCCCATTAGCCCATTTGATAAGCAAGCCTTCTTTGACTGGAGGAAGAAAATGGAAAAGAGTCAAGAAAGATGCTAACTCTTAGATTATGCCAAAGAGACAAATGATGAAGCCAATGAGGCTCATATGGGGAGAGACCACAAACAGAGAAAGTTGGAGGCTTCGGATGTTGAAGACAACCTTGTTAAATCGGTCGAGGCTTGGTGCCAGCCCAGCCAGAAGTAGTGAAAATCTTAATTTGGGATTCCAATGGGCTTGGGAACCCATAGTAGGGGTGTGTGGTTGCCCATTTCTTGCAGTCCGGCTCCGCATGGGCAGATAGGGTTTTTGGCCCCCAGAATCTGCCACCTCATCCCGAGGGTGGGCCCCCTATCCATCTGCTAGAGTGTAGAGGTAGACCACTGCTCCATCTCCGCCCCCCCTGGTGTCCACCACCCACCACGACGGTCACAATTGAAAAAAAAGAAGAGAAGCAAATCCACAACAAAATACAAAATATCCACAACAAATATAAATCCACAACAAATCAGAAAGAAAAACCTAAACTAGTAAAAGCTTTGAGCAAACCCATGGTGACGGGCTTGCGGTGCCTACTATAGGGAGAGTCTAATTAGAAGAGGATGAGGAGCAGAGGAGGAGGTGAAGAGAAAGTGGGCTACGAGAGGAAGAGAGGTTTTGAGACTTCATCACTGTAGGAAAGGAAGGAGAGAGAGGGGGAAGAGAGACTGCTGGGGGAGGGGGGAATTAGGTTTAACTTAACCCTCCCTAAAAACGACGTCCTTTGTCGTTTCACTTAAAAATAAATAAATTCATTACCAAAACGACGTTGTTTGGGTCACTTCATTCCCTAGCCCGCCCCCGCCCCTGTTGGGTGTTTCCCTACAATGGGGGCCTCTTCCCTCTCATGGGGTGAGTGGGGTTGCTCGTGCCACTTAGATGAGGCTGAGGCGGTGGATAGGAGGTGGCGGGGGCGGTGCCACACCATCCACCCCTAACCCATAGGGAATTTTAGGGCTTCGTGACCTAGTCAGGAATGAAGTTTCTGATATCTTGATTCTGCAAGTGACAAAGCTTAATGCATATATAATGGAGAAGTTGAAACTCAGTTAGGGGTTTGATTGCTTTGTGTCAATGGATTGTGAAGGGAGGAGTGGAGGTTTAGCTCTATTGTAGAAAAAGGATACAACTTTGACTCTCTAAAGATTCTCGAAATACCATGTTGATGCTCTTGTTAAGAAGGGTGGGGTTCATATCAACGAGTGGCATCTAACTGGGATTTATGGGCATCCTAAAACTGTAAAATGGTGTGAAACTTGGAGGCTCATTCAAAATCTGAAAGGGAATGCAGATCAGGCTTGGCTTGTGTTTGGAGACTTCAATGAAATACCAGGGAGGCATGAGAAGAGAAAAGGAATGGTAAGACCTAAATTCCAAATGAATGATGTCATATCACTCCTGGATGAATGTGAATTGCAAGATTAGGCTTTAGAGGAGTCAAATACACTTGGTGCAATAGGAGGGAGGCATGGGATAGTATAAGTGAGAGACTGGACAGATTTTTAGCCAATTCAATGTGGATTGATTTGTGCCCACAAGCAACTGTTGGACATAGTACAACAACTCATTCAGATCACTTACAGATCATCTTGAGCATGTGGGGAGACGATTAGTAGAAGAGGAGCCAAAAACTATTCCATTTTTAGGCAATATGGGTTGAAGCAGAAGACTAAGAACAAGTTGTTGTAGAATCTTGGCGAAATGCAATAGAAAAGGCTTATATGAAGGAGATTATGACTTTGATATCAGGATGTAGTAGGGACCTGGAGTGGTGGAATAAGAAAAAGTTTGGGCATGTTCAAAAGAAAATCCAAGTGCATAGAATGAGACTAAAGTATCTTCAAGACAATGACCCTTTATGTCTAAAGATTGAAGAAAAACAATGTGCTCGAAACAAGCTACAATATTGGCTAGAAATAGAGGAAATAATGTGGAGATAATGATCCAAAGCACTATAATTATGGGGAAGGGATCATAATACGAAGTTCCTTCCTGCCAAAGCATCACACAGGGGAGAAGAACCAGATCCTCAGAATGAAGGATAATCTAGGTGTCTTGTAGGAAGGAGACGATAGAGATAAGGTAGTGGTAGATTTTTCAAAACTCTTTTCACGTCATCTGAAGTTGCAAGGGATATGGAAGTCTTGGAAAACATTACAATTAACCTAACAGAAGAAATGAAGAATGACCTCTCCAAAGCTTTTTGTGAAGATGAGGTAAATGAGGCCTTGTTTCAAATGAACTCAACCAAATCCCTAGACCAGATGGAATGGTGCCATTATTCTATCAAAGATACTGGCATATAGTGGGTAAGTTCGTCACCCAAGTAGTGTTACATGCCTTCCATAGTGGTAAGTTGTTGAGCTCAATAAATCATACTTTTATTACTTTAACCCCAACGAAGAACAACCCTGAGAAAGTGGCAAAATATAGACCTATAAGTCTATGTAATGTCATGTTTAAGTTGATTCTGAAGGTGCTAGCAAACAGATTGAAGAAAATCCTCTCAAAAAGTATTTTTGAATCTCAAAGTACTTTTATACTAGGGAGACGTATCATTGATAATATCCCTGTAGCTTATGAGATGATTCATTTTTTGAGACATAAGCATAGTGGAAAGGCAGGATACAAGTCTTTGAAAGTGGATATGAGCAAGACAAACAATAGAATCGAGTGGGGCCTCCTTGGAAATGTGATGGAAAGATTGCGGTTTCAATCAAAGTGGATAAAGCTTGTAATGATGAGTGTGAAGTCTCTTACTTTCTATGTGCTTATTTATGTGAGCCAAAAGGATCATTAACACCAACAAGAGGATTGAGGTAAAGCAATCCTTTCTTCCCTTACTTATTCTTGCTGTGTACAGAAGGATTGATAGCCCTCTTAAAAAAAGCCGAGGCAAGAAAAATTATAACAGGAATCAAAGTGTGCAATGATGCTTCAAGAGTTAACCATTTGTTATTTGTTGATGAGAGTGTACTCTTATGCAAAACAAACCTTGAAGAAAACAGGAAGGTGCTCCAATTACTTGACAAGTATGAGAAGGCTTTAGGGTTGAGGATTAATAAAGAGAAAACCTCGAGGGTATTTAACAAAAATGTAGGCAAAGAAACACAAAAAAGAAATTTTGCAGTTTTGGGGGGTTCAACAAGTTCAACAATGTGAGAAATACCTAGGATTATCTCATATGGTAGGCAAAGAAAAAAGCATTTTCAGATATTAAACATAAAGTTCATTTTTAGATATTAAACATAAAGTTTGGCTAAAACTCCAATGATGGTAGGAGAACCACCTAGCTCTGCCCAAGCTCCACCTTCCTCAGTCCCATGCTAGCCATTGCCCCTCTTCCTTGCACCACCGTCCCTTGCACCATCATCCTTCACCATAAGCCCTATCACACAACCACAGTTCTCCACCCCACACGGCAGTGATCACCAAGCCTCAACAAGAGGCACATAGAGAACAACCGAACAACAAGAGGCACATAGCGATTTTAGCCCCTAACTATGGTATAATTTCTGTCTCTTTACCTTGGTAATTTACCATATTTGTGAAGTTGGGATTGTGTAGTTGTAATTGGTGGTATGTTGTGAAGCCTTGGAATATTGTGTATTGTGAATGTGTTGTGGTTGTGGATTGAAAATGTGGAGTTTGTGATGTAGTTCTGCTTGTGAAGTGTTGTGATGGTTGTGTAGCTGTGAAGTGTGTTATGTGGTTGGAGTAGTTGTAATGTGGCTGTGTAGTTTGAAGTGACGGCCATTTTGTGCAATTTGAGTTGTAGCTGTGTAGTGTGAAGTGACGAGATTATTGTGCAGTGTGATGTAGTGGTGATATGGCGATATGTTATGAAGTGACGAGATTACATGAGAAGTTGGTGTTGTGGTTATGCGACGCACCCAACCCCCGCTTGGGATTTTACGGTGACTGAATGCGTCAAGACATGTAACACAAGGCTACATACCTTTCAGACATGACAGTTAAGATGTAATGCACCTAACATCTATCAGTATGCAATAAAAATCGCAGTGAAAAAATTATTTTCTATCTATTTAAGCATGGTGGCTAAATAAATAAGACACATGGCACCATTAAGTGCAAATATCCCAAAAAGCTTTCATATAAGCATAAACACTTCAAAATAAGAGTCATGTTTCCAAAAAGACTTTCCAAAAGAAGCAATGTATCATAATATCATTCCCAAAACATGGGATCCATCAAAATAATGTTTGATCCTCGAAAGAAATTTCCATCTTAAGCCATCAGGGCTTGGCAGGCTTCGTCCTCTTCTCTAGGAACAGGTCCTTGCCACGATTCTTGAGTCGCTTAAACTCGTCAATAAGTTTAATTATATCGGTGATCATTTGGTCTATGGTCACCAGCTGCTCCATGATGGAGGGCTTAGAAGAGCTCACTACCATTTTGGGCACTATCCCATTAAGAAGAAGTGTTGTACCCTTCCGCTTCGTCATCGGGATTTTCTATACATGTTACAACTTCTACCATTTCGGGTGGGGAATGGTAGTGGAAACTACCACAGTGAGATTTTGAGAAATCTTAGTAAGTAAATAGACAACATTTCACAGATATCATAAGCATATAAAAGCAAACATAAACAAATGCATGGACATGTACATATGACAGAACTTTGACTTATGGATCATGGACTTTTCTTGTAAAACTGACTTTGCCTTATTTTATACTCTTATCACGTGTTCATATCATTTGAGCTCAGGTTCTTGTCCATATCATAACATATCATGCCATTTCCTTATCATATCATATTGAGAACAAGTCTCATCATTTCTTATCATTTCATGTTACAACTACATCTCATCATTTCATATCATAAAATAGCATTTCATGTCATATCGTATCATGGCATATAATATCGTATCATGTCATGGAGCTCAAATGCTTTGTTCATATCATATAATTCACATGATTGGATACCTCACGGCTCCCCTAAGCACTATGAGTTCCCCGCTAGTTCCTGCATCAGCAAATGATCCACTTAATCTAGGTGACTACGTCATAAACATAAATACATTCTTTACGACATTTTGCTTATTTTACCTTGATTGTATAACACCCACTAGCTTTAGATGCAACTTCGTTCCGGTATCCTTTCATAGGAACCATTCGAGGCCCGTCACTGTACTTTGTCTACCCAAGGGTTTCCACTCGACTTTAAACACTCCAGAATGAACAGGGGCTTGCCCTTGGGCATTTTCCCATCCTATCATTTGGGGTCGTGATAAAACATTTTTTACTATTTCTTTATAAAACATGGACCCAAATGCATGTGACATGTGACACGGACTCATGATAAAACATTAATCTTGTTCATGTAACATGTAAAAGCCGAATAACACAGTTCATCCCATAGCATGCATCTCGTAACATGGCTTGAAAATATTAGAATATGTAAACAAGAATAATTTCATGCAAACATGTTCGATTCACCCATCAATACATAAAAACAGATTTTTAAAACTACAAAAGAAGTTGAGGCCAATTCACATAGGCCCTCCAAAACATGCATTTTTCATCATCTCAACTTCTATGCTCATGCCTCCATTTAATCTTATGAATAAACACACAAGCAAAGCTCCTTTATAAAGCCAAACCGAAACCAATGTGCATGTCATCCAAGCTTCATTTAAATAGAACATCACACCACATGGTTGTTCCTTCTTCTCAATCATAGCCGAATATAGCGGTCTAATAACACAAAGTTCAAACAACATCTTCATGTAAAAATTACACTTAGGCCGAATATGATAACCATAGAATATCATGCTTCAAACCACAATTTCATACCAAAATACTCATAACATCACAAAGTTGAATATATATATATACAAGAAATAATAGCAATAATCAAACAAATAGTTACATAAGAGTTCACGTAATATATAAGAATAAGATCAAAGGTAGGTTGAGAGTTTACTTACAAAAAGTCCAACAATAATATTATCAAAATCTGAAAATGCAACATATCATATTAGGAATCGTCAACAAAACCCTAGAATCGAAAATGTGAGTGTCGTGGTATTTTCAAAATATTTTTCTCAAGCTAAAAACCCTAGGGCTTAAACCTTTGAAGATTAAAATCCTAGTTTGTATTCCAGGTCAAAATAGAACCATAAGTCACTCTAAAACTTGCGTTCATGTGATCAAAATATCAAGAACACTTCGGGTTCCATCTTCCTTGAAGAGAAAACCCTAGTTTCTAGTGTGAAAGTGGGTGGTTGTGCTGAAAAACCCAAAAATCGAAAATGAAGAAACGAGTTCCTCCACTTTGGCCGTGCATGCTCAACATGAAAGGGTGAAAAGATCCTTACCTCCACGTATTGAGCTCTTACTCGAAATATTGGGGTGATTTCTTGGTGATATATGAAAATGGTGGTGAGTATGGTGTTGTTTGGCTAGTGAGAAAATAGAAACTTGAGAGAGAATGGGTGTGGTGGCCGAAAGACACTAGGGAGACAAGAAAACTTTTGAGCAAAAAGGACTCTCCATTTTCAGCTACCTCATTTTATAGTGTTTTTTTATGCTTTTCACCAACCAATGCATGTAAGACAAGTGGCAAAACCTTCTTCCCTTTTTCCTCAAGATGTGACTTGCATGGGAAAGACCAAAGGGTCGCTTGGGGTGTTGTGTGGCCTTCCCTCCACAAAACTGAAACCCTCTCTTGCCTCCATTATCCATTTTGCCCTTCTTCCCTTGTCTAGGTTCAATGTACCAAAAGGTCAAAAGGTAATTTCCTCCAAAACCATAATCTTCCTAAGATTTCCCTCCAATGCATGGGTGACACATGGCAGGAGGAGTGTGTATATGTGCCTTGGCGCCAATTCTGACACGCTTGAGGTGACTTTTTGTGTCATTCCCTAGGTAGTTTTGGGTCTCTTTCTGTCCCTCCTTGTTGCCGTTGGCTAGCCTCCATGTTTCTTACAAAATTCTTCTAGAAACATGCTTTTTGTCTACCAAAAGCTACTTTCATCCTAAGCTTGACATGTGTCCATGTGAAACTTGTCCCTCTCAAAGTGGCTCCTACAACCCTTCATCCGAAAATCCCTATGCCTTTTTGGGCTTCATCCACTTTTCTTCCAAGTTTCCAATGTGGGGTTGACATTTGTCACTTTAGTCCTTTTTCTAGAAAGACCAAAAATTCCTTTTTTGGCCATGTGGTGCCTCTCCCTTGCCCCATGGCCTAACTTGGGCTTCCTAAAGCAAATACCCTCATGGTCTTATTTCCTTGGGCCAAATCCCTCTATTTCCTTTTGAGGGCTAATAAGCCTTCTACTAAAAGATTCATATCCTACCCAAAAAAAAAAAAAGAAAGAAATTAGCCCAATGGGCTCTTCCATACTTAACAAAAAATCAAAGGACACATCATCGTCCGTATAAAAATATAAATGAGATTCCTTACAAAAAATTGGGATGTCATACGTTATCCATCGTATGAAGTGACAGGATTAGATATGGATAACTATGTGATTTGTGAAGTGGTCAGTTGCTATGTGACGTGATGGGATGTTGTGTAGTTGGTGAATGTAACAAGAATGTGAGAATTGAATTTCAGCAAGAAAATTTAGAATGAAATGTAGTTGAAACTCATATCTTGTCCTGCTCTATCGCACCACTTGGATGTAATGATTCTACTTGAGCCACAGCAGTACAAAATTTATTTGTGCATTTTTGGATCACCGACCATGGATTGGTCAATGATCCCCCAGAACAACTTGCCATGCTTGGTTTTTTATGTTCATTGTAATAATTGCTAATTCTCTCCCACATTTATGAATATTTTTTATTCGTCTCCCGTATAGCATCCATGCTAATATTGAGCTAAGCCAACACGAGGAGATTGTCCTCCTCTACGGTGAAAGACACACTTCGTTGTGTTTTCTTACTAGGTGGCCTTTTTGCACCATCCAATTATGTTGCTTAGAGTCCAACATTATCATGGCTGCTATTCATTAGGGTACTAGAGATACCTTGTTCACCACTTTGCAATAGAGTGGTAAAGAAGCGATCTTCATAAAATGTGGTGTCCATCCTTAATTCAAGTATAATTGTAAAAAATCAGGACTAGAACTCATAACAATGCTACTGAAACAGCAGCCACAATCTCAAGTATTCACACAGCCACAATCTCATAACAATGCTACTGAAACAACAACCACAATCTCAAGTATTCACACAGCAGCCACAATCTTATAACAGTGCTTTAATTGGTATTCAAAGAGTGGGATTAGCAAGAAGACTTGTTGAGTTTTTATTGGTATTCAAGTAAGATAAACAAAAGTTGAGTTTTTATTTACCAAGAAGACTTATAGAAAAAAATTTGACAGGTTGTAAGCCAGTATCTAGACCTATGTCACCTAATGAAAAATTAGAACAAAATGATGAAGTAGAGAAGGCAAATGCTATGGCATATAGAAGCAACAACAAAGAATCCTTCACTACTTGCAAAGCACTAAGAAAATTGGCATATTGTACAAGAAGAAAATTGACAACAAACTCGTTGGTTTTACTGACAATGTTTGGGTTGGATTACTAGAAATTTGAAAAAGCACATTAGGCTACATTGCAGCAACAAATTCCGCATGTGAAGCTTTATGGCTTAAGAAGAATACTTTCAGATTTGAAACAAAAGAATTGAAGAACCTACAGTAATTTTTTGTGACAACATGTTAGCAATTGTAATGATTAAAAATATCATTTTTCACAAAAGAACAACACATTGAGATCAAGCATCACTTTATCAGAGATCTGGCTCATCAAGGAGAAATTCAATTGAAATCATCAATAGAACTCCTAGTTTTCTAAGATAGGGCTATAGAACTCTCTCTCCAAGTATAAATAAGTATAGTTGTCGGCCTAAGTGTGAAAAACAATGTAACAATTGTAGGTGCAACAGCTCTGCATAAAAAAAAATTATAAAACAGACTGCTCATTGTAATCCGGTGCTCTTTTATTAATAAAAATTATATTTTCTCACATTGCTTGTTACACATGCCAACATCTTTCCTAGTATGTCTAAAATCTTCACTCATTAAATCAACTACTCTAAACAATCTCTGTCTTAACACCAGCAGGTCCTGTATAACTGTGTTTGAAGACAACCCATATTAGTCCATTTTTTCTATCAGATAGCCCAGATTTGAGAAGCCCAAAGGAACTAGAGAAACCCATGAAACCAGAAAATTTCAAGGAAATAGAGTACCAAAGGAGAAAGATTGAAACCAGAAGTCCATTTTTTACCAGGAGCAGTTTTTCCCCCAAAATTTAAACTCATACATTTTCAGAGTAATGAGGAATCATGCACCATCAAACAATTTACAGAGCATTCTTCAAGTTATACAAACTAACACATGAAAGTCCAACATTATGGCAGTTTCCAGAGCAAACACCAACACTAACAGCCATTTATGGAAGCCAATCAAATTTTAATTACTTGTATACAGGCAGCAAAACTAGAAAACATAAATGAAATTGAGCCCTACCATGTATCCAAATCAAAACTAGAAATTGAAAAACTTTTGCTGAAAAAAATATCAATCCCAAACAACATCAACAAAATCAAACCCAAACAATAAAATCAAGAGTAAAATCAAGACTAGGGTTTCGAATTTTTACCGTGTTATTGCTTGCCGTGCTGGAGAAAAGATGCTGCGGGGCCGTGCTGGAGAGAATAGTCGAGGGAGAGAAAGATGGAAGCTTTTTTTGCCATAGGAGAGAAAGAGGGAAGAGATATGGGAGAGGGAAGAAGAGAAAGAAGAGGAAAAAAAACTAGAAGAAGAGAAAATCAGGAAGAGATGGTGAGAAAGGGAAGCAGAAGAGAACAAAGAGAAAAAAAAAACTAGAAGAATCCAAAGAAGGAAGAGACGCGAGAAAGAAAGAGGGAAGAAGAGAAGAAAGAAGAGACTTGAGAGAGAAAAAGGGAAGAAGAAGAGAGAGAAATCGCGGGAGAGAGGAGCCGAAATTAATAAAAAATACATTTAGACTTCAAATAGTTCTTTTCATCTTTGAAAAAAAAGATGAAATTACTGTAGCTAAAGTTTTAAATAAAAAGGGTTTGGCTAAACCAATGTGGGCCAACTATTGATAAAATATGCAAAATTTGAAGATGAAATGTTGTTTGAAGAAGCCGATGCTAATACTCTAAGCCTTTTAGGATGTTGTTTTTAATATATTTAGTATTAGTTTCAAAGATATGATTTTTCTATACAAGTGGATTTTGATTAGGCCTAAGATTTAATGTTTTTGGGTTAGATCCATGTTTTATTGCTTTTTAGCCATGTGATTTTAAGTTTGATGGTTTGATCTTCTTTATGACAAATTTTTAAACCATGTGATGTTTTAGTGTGAAGAGCTCATCTTTTAAAACATGGATCAAGAGATTGATCAAAACTAGTTAAGGAAAAGTTTCTATTTTTGGACTAAGTGTAGAATTGAAAACTCCATGTGTTATTTTGTGATTTTTGATGACTTTTTCTTGATGATTTAAAACATGGTTGATTTTAGGTCAGGACATCTATCATTTCGTATTCAAGTCACGTTTCGTCTCGAATACAGTTTGTGTATTTCAAGAACAGTCATATCAAGTTAAGTTCATGTTATAAGTTAAGTTGTACTACGGTCAAGGATGATACGCACTGCTTGGTAGTGCGGTCAAGGCTTATGTGCTGCCGAGCACTATGATGAAGGAGTAAAATCTGTCGTACCATAGAAGGGTATATAAGTTAAATTATACTACGGTCAAGGATGATACGCGCTGGTTGGTACTGCGGTCAAGGCTATGAACTGCCGAGTACTATGGTGAAGGAGTAAAATCTGTCATACTATAATCATCAAGCTAAGTCTAATCAGTTAAAGAATAAGATTCCAAATTCATCTTAAGTCAAGTCTCAGATCAAGTTCATCTTAAGTCAAGTCTTAGATCAAGTTCATGTCAAGTCAAGTCTTAGTTTAAGTCCAGTTCAATTTAAGCAAGTCAAGTTCAGTTCACACTTCAGTTTAACTTATGTCTGTTATGTTATGTTGTATAATAAGTTATGCTTTGATTACTTATGACTTTGATTATGCATTCATACTCTTATTGCCATGCATGTATCATTAACTTGCTGAGATTTGTAATTAAATCTCAATGTGGTAGTTTCAACTACCATTCCCTCCGAATGGCAGATCTTGTTATAGGATCTGAAGGAGAACCTGGATTCAACCAACTAGACAAGGTCGATTGAGCGACGGTGCAGTGTCAATGTTAATATAGTAGTTAACTTAAATTACTACTTGTACTATAGAGTGGCATCTGTAGTACTCTTTTTATCATAACCATTTTGGACTTGTGTTATGATCTCAGTTGTTTAGTATGTCCTTTTATATGAAGTATGTTTTAAGTATTTGGGGTATTTTCAATTTGGTGAATAATATTGCTAAAGAAAAAATTATCCGTTACGAATATTGTATAATGCTAGATGCATGTTAGAAATATTGCATCTTTAATTGTCATAAACAGGGGCAGGTAACCTTATCTTGCATGTCCCAATGCTTCAGATGTCCATCCGATCCCAAGCAAAATCTGGGAGCGTTATAGGGTGGTATCAGAGACATACGTCTCTGGGTTTTAAATCTACATGTCCTTAGGAAATGCACCAAAATATTAGGCTTGGAATTTTAATCTTCATTAGGCTTGAATTTCTCAAAGTATGAGAGATAGTACGTGGTTGTAATACGTGTACTCATGCGTTTCAGCAAGTGACACATGACACGTGGTAGGATACCTCGAAACCCTGAGGGAGCCACAAATCAGGAGAATCAGAATCCCTCGATGGATGGAGGATTAGCTGAAGTTGTACGTCAACTGGCTGACGTGCTTAGACATCAACAACAACAGTAAGCGCATGTACCAAGACCCGAAGTCAGGGGTTGTCCGTATGAGAAGTTCTTAATCCATTATTACTAAATTTTTCTGGTAATGACGGGCCACTAAAAGCCGAGAAATGGATTATGGATCTTGAAAGGACCTACGAGATTTGTTGATGTACTGAGGACCAAAAGGTTCTATATGCTGGATACTTATTCCAAGGAGAAGCTGGAATATGGTGGGACACACGTAGGCAGCTTCTAGTTAGGGAAGTAGGAAGTCTAGCTGCATTGTCATGGGAGAGACTTAAGGAAGAGTTTGACAACAGCTTCTTCTTGGATTCTGTCAAACAACTAAAGGCGCAAGAGCTCGCGACTTTAACTTAAGGCAGTTTGATCGTAGAATAGTATGCCGCTAAGTTTATGGCATTAGGAAGGTTTGCACCACACTTGATTTCTACTCAAAGGATGCAGGCACATAAGTTTCAAGCAAGATTTCAACCAAGGATCTGTAGTTAAGAAGCTTGCCTAAGAATAGAGAATTACCAAGAGTTTGTTAATGTAGCAGCTATTGCTGAAACAGAGTATAGGGGCCTAATTGCCCACATTAATTCGGAGAAGAAGAGAGCTTATCCATTCTCTGTCAGTGGAAGCTTAGATAATAAGAGGGTGATGCTAGGAGTAGACAAAGGAAAGGGTGTCATGATTGGAGGACAAATGCCCATTCCACTACTTGCTTGTAGAAAATGTGGTAGGAAACATGGAGGTGAATGCAGACTCACTTCGGGGGCCTATTTCAATTGTGGTCAGCTAGGCTATATGAAGAGAGACTGTCCCAATGAGGCTCAAGAAAGTAGAACTTCCCCCAACTTTGACAATAAACCAATGCCAAGACATCATGTACCTGTTAGAGTGTACGCTGTCACTCAAGGAGACGCATATGCTGGCACCCTAGGAACTGAAGGAGCTGACGCCTTCACTGGTATTTTGTTAAGCTTAGTTAAGGTTGATTAAATTGCAATTGATGGAATTATTGCATTATTGATATTTTGGGTAATGTTAAGTCATTGAGGTTTGTAACTTGTACGTTGTTTGATTCAAGCGAGTCCCTATTTGTTTTTGGTAATTGTGGTATTGCATGAGAGTTTAGATCGGAAGCTAAATTGTTACTCAAGTGGTAAGAGTAACAATTTTCATTAGGAGTATTATTGCTCATATTGGTGTAGATATAGAATATCCTTTAGTAGTTAGAGGAAGGATATTGAATGTAGATGAACTAGTATTCCATGTATTTGGAGTTTGTTTTGATTTTGAAGATCCAATGGAATTTGTGTTCGGAAGAGTAAAGTATTTGGGAGAAGTTTTGGCCTTAGTAGGATTCATATATGACAGTAGTTTCATCCAGCCGCTATTAAATGGTTTCTGGTGAAGTATTGTCTTTGTGGATGCATAGATCACCCTTATATTGGAGACTTTTATATGAGGAGTAAAATTTTGGTCTTGAGGATTTATGTGGACAATAGAAAGGCTAGATTGAGTAATTGGAAAACACAATACCTGTCTCAAGCAGATAAGGAAGTGTTGCTCAAATCCATAGTCCAGGCCATTCCAACTTACAATATGGGGCTGTTCAAATTACCTAAACAACTTATAATTCAACTGAACAAAGCAGTCAGGAATTATTGGTGGGGTTATTAGGCTAATAAGAACATAATACATTGGATCAAATGGGATGAAATGAGAAAATCAAAGAAGATGGGGGGCTTCGACTTCAAGTACTTTGAAGACTTTAATATAGCAATGTTGGCTAAGCAATATTGGAGAGTTCATAACAACCCAGATTCACTGGCAGCTCAGGTTCTTAGAGCAAAATACTTCCCTAAAACCAAATTTATGCTAGCAAAATTGGGTAGCAGACCTTCTTACCTCTGATAGAGCTTCTTGGCAGCCAAACCTTTGTTACATGAGAGGATTTTTTGGAGGATTGGAGATGGAGAACAGGTCTATAACTAGGATGACAAATGGATTCCTCGACCAAACACATTCAGGATCCAAAGTGCTACAAGATTTCTTCAAACTGACACAAAGGTGTCAACCCTCATCGAGCCTTTAACAAAACAATGGAACCTCCCACATGTGCAGGCTATCTTCTCAAAAGAAAGCTGACATTATCAAGACTATTCCTATCAACCCTTGCCATAGTACTAACAAACTTATATGGAGAGGCAGTTCAAATGGCTTGTTCACAGTCAAAAGTGCATATCACCTACGAATAAATAGAAAATCTCTGCAGCAGGGTCAATCCTAAGTCCATAACTGGACTAAATTATGTTTTCTAAATGTACCTAAAGCCTGAAAATCCTTCCTTTGGAAGGCATGCCTAGAGGCCCTTCCTACTAAACTTAATCTTTCTAAGAGGGAAGTGGTGAAGCAGGCAACCTGCCCAATATGTGAGCAGGCACCTGAATCAGTGATGCATACTTATGGGATTGTATACCAGCCAGGGATGTGTGGGGGCAAATTTGTGAGCAGGCACTTGAATCAGTGATGCATATATTATGGTTTTGGGGTCATCATCCGTGACTGGGAGGGCATTGTGAAGGCAACATTGAAGAAGAACTATGACATTTTTCTAGACCCTTTGCTATCTGTAATCATTGCAGCTCTCTATGTAGCAGTCAAATTTACTCAAGAACAAGGCTTCAAAAAGGTCATATTGGAAGGAGACTCTTTGATCGTTGTTGAAAGGATCAAGAAGAACTAAATGTTTTTGGCTGGAATCATGGAGTCCTTGGCAGAGTTTGAGCAATGGTCAGTGAATCATATCGGGAGGGATTGTAATAAGGCAGCACATGCCTTAAGTAAAGAGGCTTTGGGAGCTCCAAGGGTCACAATTGATCTCCACGAGTTCCCCACATGTATTCTCCCTTTTTGTTAGAAATATAAGAGCTAAATCTATTATTCAAAAAAAAAAAAAATCCTTTTGTTTAAAGTTAGAATAAGAGGCAGCTCATGATGGATAGAAGAGATATGCCAAATCATAAGAGAGAAAGTATTGAGTTTAGGTTAATAGTTGATCGTTTATCGAGGTACCACCTAGGAGGATGAACAATTCGTTTTTGGTTATAAAGGAGTAAACTAGTCCTAGGCATATAGGATTCCCTGATGAATTAGAGAAAGTGTATCGCTTATATTTTTCTAAGGAAAAGTTTTCAGAGATTATCTACTTGAAGTTTTAGATTTAGAGATTATGTCAGTACGACTTGACCTACTTTGTGGAAGGATTCCAGTACAAATTGATGATTTGAGAGAGATAGTTAAGGAATGGTAAAATCTCAATGGTATATATATGTCTGTGGTGGATAACTCTTTGAGCAGTAAGGAAAGTAGTGATTTCACTTAATGATTCAGTATCTTAGAAGGGTAGCCTAGAAGTCTTTAAGTTTAGGTAGTGATCTTTGTGAGTGTTATACTTTTCTCTATTATGGTGGTAGTTATTTTGTGTAACCATGTGATAGTTATAGATAAGAATAGTGTGGGCTACGGGAGGAAGGTATGACCTCATGAAGGACATTCTCTACCTCTACACTTGACTACATGGTTAGACCGGGATAGCTTCAAAGTAAGGACGACACGGGATGGAGCTGCGTCCAGCAGAGCAACAAAAGGGCATGACGCAGCCGCCAACACTGAGCCCACAATGTCAGGATCATCTATACCATCAACTCACCTCGAATGTTTGCTGGTAGAGGGTTAGGAGCCAAATAGTGGCAATGAAGAGGTCATGCAACACCTCAACCCAGGTCATTTCGGCAACGCGGCATATGATTCAAAGGACGACATGTACAATTACTTAGTCCAACATGCCATGCCAATGGACATCGATGCACCACCACCAGAACCGTCTAGTGAGGGATAAAAGGTTTGGTGAGCAACATCTTCTCTTTAACTTCTTGTTGTTACTTGCATTGATTTCGAGGACGAAATCTTTTTTTTAGGAGGGGAGGATGTAACAGCACGCTAGAAATTCAATGGTGGAATTTCTATAGACTTTAGAAACCTCGTAAAAACACCGTAAGTTTTCATGAATATACTAATCGCGTAGGTTTTAGTCTGTCAGCATAGCCAGAGTTATCATTCACTATGGTGCCAAAAGTGCAATTTTTATTTATTTGATGTAGTTAGAAGTGTTAGTTTGAGTTATGGTCTAAGCCATTAGACTTAGTTAATTATTTAGGATTTTATGGCGCAATAATCACATTTTCAATTTTTGGATGAAACGCTTGTTCGAAAACACGTTTTGCTTATTTCGAGACACTTCGGGATTGAATTTCAATAAATGAATTACACAGTTTGGTTTGTGTGAATATTTAGAATTTTACAGTGCAAAGTCTATGTTTCAACTTCTGGAAGTGAATGGTAACCCCTATAGTAGCATCTAGTGCAGTGTTTTCAAAATCACAGTGTGGAATGTCCAAATTAGGTTAGAGAAGTTTTATTTGGACACTTGGTAGGATTTTAGCCACACTTGGTGAATAGTATTGGATACTTGGCACAAAAATGAACCATGAGTTGGATTATGAAGGAATCATGGTGTGAGATCATGCCACCTAAGCTAAACCTTATTCTTTTTTTCACCTGATCAACCATTTTGTGTCAGACCAAAGAAGGTTTCAACCCTAGTGAAACCTTAAATGGTTGGAATCTAATTGAAACCCCAAAAGTTTGGTTGAAAATCAAAACCTTAAACAGTTTCCCCAAACCCTAAAATTGGTCTTAAAACCCTATTTGATCCAATTTCTAGCATTGTGTTTAATCACTTGATTAAATCACTTTTACATGCTATTAATTCCTCAAATTCATGTTATGACATTATTATCCAATCCTTTAAACCCTGGAATTTTGATTGGGTCAAGAAAAATTAGATTTGGGCTTTATAGCATCCCAAACCCTAATCAAACCCCTTTAAACCCTAATTGAAGCCACTTGGTTGGGGCCCACCAAGGCCCACTAATTTTGGTCACCTTGGCAAACCTTCTTGAGGAAGTTTCCACCCACCCATGGTTGACCATCCACTGATCATGTCACCCCAAAGTCATGCATGATGTGAAGGGAAAAAACCGCATCATCACACCCCTTCTAAAAGGCAGGAGCAACAACCCACTCCCCCTCCACTATTATTGCCTTTTTGTGACCTAAAAACCATCCCTCAAGGGTCATTTAAGCCCATACCTCACCCTCTAGAAGTCTAGAGGTGTGCAAGACACCTTTCCTTTCATTTCATCACTTCTCATCCCTGTTCTTAGAGAGAAACACTTAGTAGCTCTCTCGGGATGTTTTATGAGTCATTTTGTGTGGCCATTTGCGACCCTTTGTATGTATTTTCTCGCAATCACTCCTGTATGAAACCTGTTCATCTTTGAGTCTCACTTCTATGGATATCTTATTTTCTTGATTTTGTGGTAATTTGGTCGGTCAAAAATTGTTTTAATCGTGGAAAAGTCATTCTGGGCATTAAATTTTGGAGTTTTTGACCAAGCTAGTGGACATATCTTGGTTTGAAAATTTTATGGAATGTTGTTAGCATGTGTTTATGAATGTTGATTGAATATTTGTTGCATGACTAAGCTTTTGATGAAAGATCTTCTTAGATATAGAAACTAAGAAACTGGAAGTGGAAAAACAATTTCTGTTTTGATAAAGTTTGAATATTTCGCGGTTTAATGTTACTCCAAAGACTTTGATATTTTTATTTGATGATTCTAAGCCTCTTATATGCATGTTAGGATGTTGTTTTGAAGATATTTTGTATTAGTTTCAAAAATAGGATTTTTCTATGCAAGTGGATTCTGGTTAGGCCTAAGATTTGATGTTTTTGGGTTAGATCAATGTTTTATTGATTTTTATCCATGTGATTTTAAGTTTGATGGTCTAATCTTCTTTAGGACAAACTTTTACACCATGTGATGTTCTAGTGTGAAGAGCTTATCTTTTTAAAACATGGATCAAGAGATTGATCAAAACTAGTTAAGGAAAAGTTTCTATTTTTGGACTAAGAGTATAACCAAAACCCCAAATGTTTTGTGATTTGTGATGACTTTTGTTTGATGATTTAAAGCATGGACGATTTTAGGATGATGTTATGAATATGTTAAAGGCAAGATTTGATTTTTTTGGAATTTTTGGATATGTTTTGAATAAGTTCAAAACTTGTGATTCAAGAGTTTGTTTTTGGTTAAAACGTTTTGATCTTTTTATTAAAAAGTTTGGTGGTGATGATTAGCATTTCTTTTAATGGATGTTTAAGTATATTTTTAAACTTATGATAGGAAGATCTTTGTTGCAAAAAGTTGGTTTGATCATGAGTTTTGAAATTGAGAGAATTGCAACAAAAATAAAGGAAAAAAAAAGCCTATGCATGTTTCAGCCCCTATAGAGTTTTCATGGTTGTATTAGTTTTTAATTTTTCTGGTTCGATATTTGAGTTTCGGACAGAATTTACATAATTTTGGTGATTTTTGAAGTTATGATGCAAAATCCTTAAGTTAGACGTAAAATAGTTATTTTTCCACATGTAGAGGGTAAAATGGTAATTTTGCTCTAACTTAATATTTTTCTATATTTCTAATTGTTAATAATTAAGTTCTAACTTTTATACATCACTACTTTCAGTTCCTTGTTGTAACAGCCCGCTAGAAATTCATTGGTGGAATTTCTATTGACTTTAGGAACCTCGTGAAAACCCTATAAGTTTTCACGAATCAACCAATCGCACAGGTTTTAGTTTATCAACATAGTCAGTGTTATCACTCACTATAGTGCTAGAAATATGAGTTTAATTATTTGAGATAGTTAGAAGTGTCAGAATGCGTTATGGTCTACGCCATTAGACTCAGTTGATTATTTAGGATTTTATGGCGTATTAACCCATTTTCATAATTTCGGACGAAACACCTGTTTGAAACTGTGATTTTATTTTTAGGGGTACTTCGGGGTTGAATTTCGATAAACGATTTTCACTATAGGTTAATATGAATATTTAGGATTTTTCAGTACTAAGTTTATTATATGTTTTTTTGGAGTGAATAGTAACCTCGATAAGCGCACCAAGTGCAGTGTTTTCAAAATCACAGTGTGGAATGTCCAAATTAGGTTAGAGAAGTTTTATTTGGACACTTGGCAAGATCTTAGCCACACATAGTGAATAGTATTAGACACTTGGCTCATAGAGGAACAATGAGTTGGATTATGAAGGAATCAAAATGTGAGATCATGCCACTTAAGCGAAACGCTATTCTTTTTCATCTGATAAACCAATTTTGTGCCAGATCGAAGAGGGTTTCAACCCTAGTGAAACCCTAAATGGTTGGAATCTAATTGAAACCCCAAAAGCTTGGTTGAAATCGAAACCCTAAACGGTTTCCCCAAACCCTAAAGTTGGCTTCCAAACCCTTTTTAATCCGATTTCTAGCATTGTGTTTAATCACTTGATTAAATCACTTTCACATGCTATTAATTTCTCAAATTCTTGTTATGACATCATTATCCAACCTTTTAAACCTTGGAAATTTGATTGGGCCAAGAAAAATTGGATTTGGACTTGATAGCATCTCAAACCCTAACCAAACCCCCTTTAAACCCCAAATTGAAGCCCACTTGGTTAAGGCCCACCAAGACCCACGAATTTGGCCACCTTGGCAAAGCTTCTTGAAGAAGTTTTTCCTCCCCCTTTTGGCAGGCCATCCACTGGCCTTGGCTGCCCCAAATAGTTCCTTGATGTGAGGGATTGAGCCACCTCATCACACCCCTTCTAGAAGGCAGCTGCAGCAGCCCACTCCCCCTCCACTTTATGTCACATAACCACCTCTAATCAATGGTCATTCAAGCCCATACCTCACCCTTCAGATGTCTAGAGGCGTGCAAGGCACCCTTTGTTTCATTTCATCACTTTTCACCTCGTTCTTAGAGAGAAACTCAAAAACGCTCTCTCGGACAGATTTCTGGGCCGTTTTGCGTGGCGCTTTTCGACCCTTTGTAAGTATTTTTGCATGATTACTCCTTCATAAAAGTTGTTCGTCTTTGAGTTTAGTTTCCGTGGATATATTATTTGTTTCTTTCCATGCTCATTTGATCGGTCAAAAGTATTTTTAACCATGGAAAGGTCATTCTGGGCGTGAAACTGGAGAGTATGTTATGTTTTGGAGTTTTTGATCAAGCTAATGGACATATCTTGGTCCGAAACGTTTATGGAGTGTTGTGAGAATGTTTTTATGAATGGTCATTGAGGTTTTATTGCATGGCTAAAGCTTTTGATGATAGATTTCCTTAGATCTAGAAACTTGAAAACTGGAGGTGGAAAAACAGTTTCTGTTTTGGGAAAGTTTGAATATTTCGTGGTTTAATCTTACTCCAAAGGCTTTGATATTTTTATATGATGATTCTAAGTCTCTTATTTTCATTTTAGGATGTTATTTTGAAGATATTTAGTATTAGTTCCAAAGATATGATTTTTCTATGCAAGAGGATTTTTGTTAGGCCTAAGATTTGATGTTGTTGAGTTAGATTCATGTTTTATTGAGTTTTAGCCATGTGATTTTAAGTTTTATGGTTGGATCTTCTTTAGGACACATTCTTAAACCATGTGATGTTTTAGTTTGAAGATCACATGTCTTTAAGCCATGGATCAAGAGATTTATCAAAGCTAGTTTAGAGAAAAGTTTCTGTTTTTGGACTAAGTGTAAAACCAAAAATTCCAAGTGTTGTTTTGTGATTTTTGATGACTTTTGTTTGATGATTTAATGTATGGTTTATCTTAGGATGATGTTGTGAATATGTTAGAAGTAAGATTTGATTTTTTTGGAATTCTTGGAGATGTTTTTATTAAGGTTAAAATTTGTGATTTAAGGGTTTGCTTTTATTAAAAGTTTGGATCTCTTTGCAAAAGGTTTGGTGTTGATGATTAGCTTTTTCTTAATGGATATTTTAAGTGTGTTTTAAACTTAGGATGGAAAGATATTTGTTGCAAAAATATTAGTTTGATCATGAGTTTTTAAAATTTGAAGGAATTGCAACAAATCAAGGGAAATATAGCCTATGTAAGTTTCGGACCTATAGAGTTTTAACAGTTGTGTTTAGTTTTAATTTTTTTTCTAAGTTGATATTTGAGTTTAGGATAAAATTTACATGAGGAATGTAAATTTTGGTAATTTTTGGGCTTAGGATGTGAAATCCTTAAGTTAGGGGTAAAATGGTCATTTTCCCACATGTAGAGGGTAATATGGTAATTTTACTCTAAGTTGTCTCTTTTCACATTTCTAATTGTTAGTAATTAAATTTCTAACTTTTAGAATACCCTCTTACAGCTCCTCATGTTTCGCGATTTATTCTCATAGAACGCGACGATCGAGGTAAGTTAGCTATTAACTTACTATCAGTTTACTATGTATGTGTGATGGGTAAGGAAACTACAATTTATGTTTTTATGTTGTAATATATGCCATGCCATGCCATGCCATGTCATTACATGTTTATCTGTTACATGAATTATTCTATCACGAAATACTTATCTGTTACATAATATATTATGTCACATGTTACTATCTGCTGCAAGTATGTCACGTTATGTATGCCATCTATTACATGTGTGTCATGTCATGTAGTATTTACTGTCACATGTTATGCCATGTTACAAAATATTGTATGTTACATGTTATGCCATGTTATAAAATATTATCTGTTACACGTATGCCATGTTATGAAATATTGTCTATTACACTCATGTCCCAAAGTATGTCATGTCAGTCATCTTACGTTCATGTCAAGTTACGCTACGTCAGGACTTCTGTCTTTCCGTATTCATGTCATCCTGTCTCGACAGTTTTGTTAAGTTATTCATGTCAATCAAGACCCTAAGCGCTAGGATGGGGTAATATCCTAGTGGAACTCCTTTGTTCACGCTGGAGTGTTTAAATAGGTGTGAAATTCCCTGGGTTGACTAAGTACAGTCAACAGGTTGCGAATGGGGCCTAACTAGCTGGTCACCGGAGCGCGCCAGGCACTAACGCCGATGGAGCCATACTTTATTTACGCGTGTCCACAACAAGTGTGGCACGAACAATTCATGGGGCCACAACAACTGTGGAGCATGAAGTATGGGGCCACAACAACTGTGGAGCATACACTACGTGAGACACAGCAATTGTGACACGTAGAATACGTGGGGCCACAACAACTGTGGAGTACGTATTAACGCACTCACAGCTGGTATAGATACCTGTATTGTGATGCGGTAATCGGCAGGGACACATGGCTCAAGGGGACCCGTGTAGCACCCATATGGTCATTTAAACGATAAGTCTATTGAATAAGATTCCAAGTTCATGTATTTCATGTTCAAGTCATGTTTCACGTTATGTTATGTTCAAGTTTACGTACATGTCAAGTTTCAAGTTTATGTCACGTTCATGCTATGTTTCAAGTCCATGTTATGTTGCAAGTTCACGTTCATGTCAGGTTATGTTCATGTTCATGTTACGTTCAAGTTCACGTTTATATTACGTTATGCTCAGGTTCATTTTATTTTTAAGTTCATATTCAAATTATGTATGTTCACGTTCATACTATGTTTCAAGTCCATGTTATGTTTCAGGTTCACGTTCATGCTATGTTGCTAGTCCATGTTGTGTTTTAAGTTTACGTACATGCTATGTCATGTCAAGCTAAGTTTCAGTTTCAATTCAAGTTATGTCAGCTCATGCCATGTTCTGTCAAGTCACGTTATGCTTATTATTTCATGCCATGTTATGTCAAGTTATGCTATGTTATTATTGATTTTGATTATGCTTTCATGATTTTACTACCATGCATGCATCTTTAACCTGTGTGGAAGTTTCCTGTTAACTTGCTGAGATTTGTAATCAAATCTCACCGTGGTAGTTCCAACTACCATTCCCCCCGAATGGTAGGCGATGTGTCAGGATCAGAGCAGGGAGCAGACATTAGCAGACTGGAGGAGGTTGACTAGACGCAACGCGGAGTTTGCAGCCTCTATAGTTAGGTCTTTGGATAGTATTCCGGCATCGTTAGTCGAGTTACGCGAGTTACTCAACGAATTTGCCTGATAGTGTATTTTGGCAATGTAAATATGGAGTCTGGTCTCCCATGTTTTGAGATTACAGTCTACTAAGACCCTTACTGTAATCGTGGATGTTTTATTTGTTAAGTATGAATGGATTACGCTTTAATTATTTGGGATATTATAAGTTTGGTGCATAGTATTGTTCAAAAAAAAAATTATCCGCTGCGAATGTTGCATAATGCTAGATGCATGTTAGGAATATTGCATCTTATATGTCATGAACGGGGGCAGGTAACCTTGTGTTGCATGTCCCGACGCTTCGGATGTCCGTCCGATCCCAAACGGAATCTGGGGGCGTCACACTTGTGGTCGCGCTTGATTTTGCTTAGAAACGCGAAGACCAAGGTAAGTTAGCTTTTAACTTACTATTAGTTTAATGTGTAATGGTGATAAATAAAGGAACTACAATGTATGTATGTATGTTATCTTATGTGTCATGCCAAGTCATTACATATTCATCTGTAACATATAATTTATTCTGTCATGATTTGTTCACCTGTTACGCAAGATATTCCGTCACGTATTTGTAACACCCCCTTCCCGTAGGCTAGGTGTGTCACGTGTTTTTCATAAAAAGAAAATCCGGCAAGAGATCTCATATTAAATAAAAACAATTTAGGATTTATTCCATAAAGCTTTGTCTGAAAACATTGCCTTCAAAAACTTAAATGAATAAACTGAATAAAAGCCCTGTCGTGAAAGCACTAAAATAAATTTATTTCTAGAAGGTCTGAACTAAAATAACATGCTCCTTCTACTCCTGACCTGCCTGCTCGTAATCATCATCTTCACCTGGGTGGTTAAAAACATGAAAACAAACTAAAATGAGTCGATGACTCAGTAAGAAATCCATCACAACGTAAACGTAATAAACATAAGATTTTCATAAGAACTTTCATGCTGAGAACTTAAAATTCATGACTGCTCATACTGATGTTTATGCTATGCATGACTGATTCATTTGAATTAACTGACTGATCTGACTTAACTGACTGTTCTGATTTAACTGACTGAACTGACTGGCCAACACACTTAACCCTATGTGCGAGGTTGTGCACCGGCCCCACATCCCGTGGCCACGAGGGGAGCCGCTGATAGTATTCTAGCATACTATGGTGGACCACGACTGGGTTCGTGGCTTGCACACCACCCTGAACTGAACTGCATTGGTACCATGCATCTGAATGGCCATCTGATTTGCTGAACTGATTTATCTTGCACCGGAACTTAAGATAGCTTATGTGTCTTATGACCATGAGATGCATGACATAATACATACATAATTATAATTT
>QEOT01001732.1:422188-464546 GCA_003123785.1 Pterocarya stenoptera | reverse complement strand
CTAAGCCCATCTGATTTAAAACATCAAACAAATTAAAACTAAGCCCAATACATATTTTAAAACACAACTTAACAACTAAGCCCATCATACGTAGGGCCCATGAGCCCGATTGTGAACTTAACTGATACACCAACTCGGCAGAAACAAGGAAATGGTGCTGTGCAAGAGGAAGCACCGTGCCCGTGCGAGAGAGAGAGACAGAGGCTCACCGAGAGGAAGATGCACGACGGGGATGGGCTGGACGGCGGCTCGGTTCGGCGGTTCTGGGCAACTGGAAGTGGTCGGCCGACGCGACTGGGTCTCTGGCAGGGTGGTGCGACGCCGTGATAGAGAGAGAGAGAGACACTGCCTAGCCGTGAATAGCAGAGGGAGAGGAGGTCACCAAGGCAGTCGAGGCTGAGGTGGCATGCGGCGAACCTGGGGTGATGGAAAGTCTTCACCGGCGGTTTCTGTGGTGCCCGAGAGGGGTTCCGATGTCTGCTGGAGAACAAGGCTCACAGTTGGCCGCTTCCCGTTGCATGGAAATGCTATGTTTTTGTGGTATAAAACAGACACTACGTCAATATCCCTTGGGCTGATTTGGTGATTCCTGGTGGTTGGCTGCTGCGGTTTCACGTTGGCCGTGAAGGTGCTAGTGGAGGGTGGATGGTGACATTGCTCCGTTGCCGTGGGTTAAAGCAGATGAGAGGCGTTGGGGCGCACTGGCCGTGCGTGATGGCTGGTGCTGGTGAGGAGACTTCGGTGGTGCTGGGCAGCGGTGATGTCGATGAGTGAAGTGGCTCTCGGCCTTTCGTGGAGGGGACGACGGAGTGAAAGTGGAGAGAGGCTGAGTGTGGACTGGGAAGGTTTGCGGCATGAGTTTTCTTCCTATCTGAGATCTAACCGTGTGTGTATAAAATAGGCATGGAGGAAACCCTAGAGAAAACAAATGGAAGGCAGTAGGTGCGGCTGTGCATGAAGTGTAATAATAAACGTAGTGACGTGCATGAGTGATTAAAGGAGAGAGACGTGCGTGAGCATGGGAGTGGAACCGTGATTAAGATTAGGAATCTTAATCTTGATAGAACTCTAATTTAATAATCCTATGAAATCTGATAATAATAATAATAATAATAATAATAAAAAACTTATCTTATAGTCCAAACTTAGGATCGGGTTGTTACAGTATTACTATACATTGCAAGTATGTCTTGTTAAGTATGCCATCTATTACATGTATATCATGTCATGTAATATTCACTATTGCAAGCACATCATGTTGAGTATGTTGTTTGTTACATGTTATGTTATTTTAGGAAATGTTGTCTGTTACATGTTTTGACATGTTACGAAACGTTTCTTTCTCAAGTAAGTTGTATCTTTTGAGTTACGTTCAAGTTATGTTGTGTTATGTCAGAGCTTTTGTCCTTTCGTATTCGAGTCACATTTCCTCTCGAATACAGTTTGTGTATTTCGAGAACAGTCATGTCAAGTTAAGTTCATGTTATCAGTTAAGTTGTACTATGCTCAAGGATGATACATGTTGTTTGGTATTGCGATCAAAGCTTATGTGCTGCTGAGTACTACAGTGAAAGAGTAAAATCAGCCGTACTACAGAAGGGTATATCAGTTAAATTATACTACGGTCATGGATGATATGCGTTGCCTGGTACTGCGGTCAAGGCTATGAGCTGCCGAGTACTATAGTGAAGGAGTAAAATCTGCCATACTATAATCATCAAGTTAAGTCTAATCAGTTAAAGAACAAGATTTCAAATTCATGTAAAGTCAAGTCTCAGATCAAGTTCATGTTAAGTCAAGTCTCAGATTAAGTTCATGCTAAGTCAAGTCTTAGTTTAAGTCCAGTTCAATTTAAGCAAGTCAAGTTCAGTTCACGCTTCAGTTTAAGTTATGTCTGTTATGATATTCTGTATGTCAAGTTATGCTTTGATTACTTATAACTTTGATTATGCATTCATGCTCTTATTGCCATGTATGCATCATTAACCTGTGTTGAGGTTTTCTGTTAACTTGCTGAGATTTATAATCAAATCTCACTATGGTAGTTCTAACTACCATTCCCCCCAAATGGTAGATCTTGTTACAGGACCCGAAGGAGAACCGGGATTTGACCAACTGGACATGGTCGATTGAGCGACAGTGCAACGTCAATGTTAATATAGTAGTTAACTTAAATTACTACTTGTATTATAGAGTGACATCTCTAGTACTCTTTTTATCATAGTCATTTTGGACTAGCATTATGATCTTAGTTGTTTAGTATGTCCATTTGTATGAAGTATGTTTTAAGTATTTGGGATATTTTCATTTTAGTGCATAGTATTGCTAAAGAAAAAAATGATCTGCTGCAAATATTGCATAATACTAGATGCATGTTAGAAACATTGTATCTTTAATTGCCATGAACGGGAGCAGGTAACCTTGTGTTGCATGTCCCGACGCTTTAGATGTCCATCCGATCCCAAGCGAAATCTGGGGGCGTCACACTTGGCCTATGTGGTGGATGAACCAAAGCAAGAATTGGCGTTAAAGGAGATCCCTATTGTGAGAGAATATCCGGAGGTATTTCTTGATGATTTGTTTGGACTACCACCCGAGTGGGAAGTAGAGTTTGCCATTGAACTAGCCCTAGGCACGGTACCTTTTTCCAAAGCCCCTTACCGAATGGCACCATCTGAGTTAGCTGAACTCAAAGAATAGTTGCAAGATTTGTTAGACAAAGATTTTATTAGGCCTAGTGTGTCACCTTGGGGAGCTCCAATTTTGTTTGTGAAAATGAAGGATGGGACAATGAGAATGTGTATTGATGATAACTTAACCATATAACTATAAAGAATAAATATCCATTGCCCCAAGGTGCTCAGTTATTTTCTAAGATTGATCTCAGGTCGGGTTATCATCAATTGAAGATCAAGGCAGAGGATGTGCCTAAGACAACATTCAGAACCAGGTTTGGTCACTATGAATTCTTGGTCATGCCTTTTGGCCTAACCAACGCCCCAGCCGTATTTATGGATTTGATGCATCAAGTATTTCATGAATTATTGGATAAATTTGTGGTGGTGTTCATTGATGACATATTAATATACTCCAAGAAAAAAGCTGAACATGAAGAGCATCTGGTACTTGGAACACTTAGGAATAAAAAGTTATTTGCTAAGTTGAAGAAGTGTCAATTTTGGCTTGAGTCCATTTCATTTTTGGAACATGTAGTCTGAAAGGATGGTATTTCTTTAGATCCCAAGAAAGTTGAAGTAGTGGTTAGTTGGACATGACCAACCAATGTACATGAAGTTAGGAGTTTCTTGGGTATGGCTGGATATTACGATCAGTTTATTGACAGTTTCTAAAAAATAGCGGTTCCTCTTACCACCCTTGTCAGGAAGAATAATAAGTTTGAGTGGACTACAAAGTGTGAGGAGAGTTTCCACGAATTGAAGAAGAGATTGGTGACAGCTCCAGTTCTGACAATTCCCAGCGAGAGAGGAGGATTTGTGGTTTACAGTGACGCTTCAAGGTTGGGTTTGGGGTGTGTATTGATGTAGAATGAGAAAGTTATAGCATGCGCTTCATGGCAATTGAAGGCATATGAGCAAAATTACCGCACACATGATTTGGAGTTAGCCACCGTTGTCGTTGCACTTAAGATCTGGAGGCATTATTTATATGGTCAAAGATGTGAAATTTACATGGATCACAAGAGTTTGAAGTACTTCTTCACTCAAAAGGAACTGAATATGAGGCAGAGGAGATGACTTGAACTAATCAAGGATTACGACTGCACCATTAACTACCATCCAAGCAAATCTAATGTCGTAGCTCACGCACTTAGAAGGAAGTCAATGGGACCAACAGTTGCAACTCTTACCACTCAGCACCACTTATTAATGGATTTAGAAAGAGCTATTATTGAGGTTGTTATTTGTGACCAGCAGGCGTTGGTAGCTAGTTTGATGGTTCAACCAGCTTTGATAGACAGAACTACGCATGCCCAGAAAGAAGATTCAGAGTTAGCGAAATTGGTGGAAGAAGTAGAAAAATGGAATAAATCTGAGTTCACTATTTCTGAAGATGGAATATTAAGATTCGGAAGTAAATTGTGTGTGCTGGACAATGAAGAAATAAAAAGAATCATCCTTGAAGAAGTGCACTGCTCTCTTTCCACAGTTCACCCAGGTAGTACAAAAATGTATCGGACTTGAGGGAGTCTTTTTGGTGGAATGGTATGAAAAGGGAGATTACCAAATTTGTGGAACATCAGAGACTAGTAGGGTTATTGCAACCACTCCAGATTCCAAAATGGAAGTGGGAGCATATTTCTATGGATTTTGTTACAGGCTTACCATGGACACTGACTGGGCAGGATGCAATATAGGTGATAGTGGACTGCTTGACAAAGATCGCTCACTTTGTGCCTATCAAAATTTCTTATAAGCTGGAGAAACTAGGCGAGCTGTATGTACAAGAAATAGTGAGATTGCATGGGGTACCCGTGTCCATTGTGTTGGATAGGGATCCTTGTTTCACTTCAAAATATTGGCGAAGTTTATAGGAGGCCATGGGCACTAAGTTAAATTTCAGCACTGTTTTTCATTCGCAGACAGACGGTCAGTCAGAAAAGACCATTCAAATTTTGGAAGACATGTGGAGAGTGTGTATGCTAGATTTCAGGGGGACCTGGTTACAACACTTGCCTTTGGTCGAGTTTACTTATAATAACAGCTACCAGGCTAGCATTGGGATGGCACCTTATGAAGCACTATATGGTAGGAGGTGTAGATCTCCCTTGTATTGGGACGAAGTAGGGGAAAGATAAATTTTGGGTCCAGAAATCATACAGAGAACAACAGAGAAGTAGAGACCATTAGAGCCAGAATGAGAGCGGCTCAGAGTCGACAAAAGAGTTATGCAGATAATTGTCATCGCTAGTGAGAATTTGAAGTCAAGGATAAGGTATTCTTGAGAATTGCATCGATGAGAGGGGTCATGAGATTTGGGAAGAAGGGAAAGTTGAGCCCTAGATATGTCGGGCCCTTTGAGATTCTTGATCGGATTGGCCCAGTGGCTTACAAGGTAGCCCTACCACCAGCACTCTCAGGGATACATGACGTATTTCATGTATCTATGTTGAGGAAGTGAATACTTGACCCCACTCACGTTATTGACTACGAACCTCTTCAACTTTAGGGAAGAGCCGATGCGGATTGTAGAGAGAAAAGAACAAGTGCTATGGAATCAGACTATTCCATTGGTTAAAGTGGTATGGAATAATCATGCTATCAGTGAAGCCTCTTGGGAATTAGAAGATGAAATGTGAGTCAAGTACCCATAGTTGTTCAAAAGAGATCTTGATAACTTGCGAGTAATTCTGATGACGAAATTTTTTATAAGGAGGGGAGGATGTAATACTTGGGCCAAGGCCCAAGCCTGCAACCTAGGCCCACTAAAATTCAGCCTTTGAAGACCCCAGAAATGATGTCGTTTAGGTGAGTTCCTCTTCCCCCCTTCAATTCTTCTTCTCCCCAATACCCCTTCCCTACGCTCACTCCTCCCTCTAGTAGTTTTCCCCAACCTGAAAATCCCTCCACCTCGATCTCCATCTTCCCCATGTTCACATGGTTTTAATTTTTCTTTTCTTTTCTCCCGTTACTCAAATCTCTCTCGCAACTATTTTTTTTCTTTTCTCTCTTTTGTTGCGGTTTGTGTTCAATCCTCACAGACCTCTTCCTCATAGAGCAACGTCACCTTCCTCTCAGCCGTGCACCTCCACACCCAAGGGTTGCTGCAGGTTAGACCTTATCTCACTAGTAAGTCTCTCTCACTTCTTTTTTCTCTATTTTTTCCCCTCTTTGTTGATATGTGAACATCCTCTGTGGTTGTACACATGGTGTCGACGGCACACTCGTGGGTTGCCATTGCCAACGTCGATTTCCTCGACTGACATTGGTGAATCCCTACTAGTGTTATCGATTTCTAATACCTAGATTTACTTTCAAGGTTAACTGCCCCTGTCACTCAATGCTCGCTCTAACCCTCGGGTTTGCCTTCCACAGTCACATTCTCTTCTTTAGGAGTTAGACAGTGACTAATTAAAGTCACCAGAGAAAACTTCAAGGTTATTTCTTTTCCGCATGAACTGATTTCTACCCTCTGTCTTGTAATTACCCCACTTTATGAGCTTAGTTTAACATGTTCTTTCTCACATAACACTAAATTAGTTCCTAGGCAGTTGTGGTACACTCTCGAATTCAACAGATCTCCACACTAGAACTAAAGTATGCTTGAGTGGTAGTCCCATATCCATGGTGTATATTGTGACTTGTATAATAGTGTTGGTTAGAAATATACACTATTGCAGTGTGAATGTTAGAGCTAATTATCTACCTAAACTTATGGTGAATTGTGTTATTACTTGTTGGGTTGTTGTTGGATATGTCGGAAGTCTCGAAGTTATGGAGTTGTTGAGGTAGGAGACTTGATGTGTGCTACTGTTGGGGTTGAGGAGTATGATAGTTTGGACGGTTATGTGTGACTATTTGGGCTAGTAATGTGACTATTTAGTGTTACTATTTGAGTTGTTGTTGGTTGTTAGGGTTGTTTTATGGCTGGTGGATTGTTAGGTATGACGGGTGTTGGACTTATTATATATTTAACAGCTTAGAGGCTTGTTCTATTCCATTCTTAGGGTGGTGGAATTTTGTTGGCTAAGTTTATGTGCTGAGTTGTGGTTTTATTAAATAAGCTAGTGGCATACTTGTTGGGTTATTAATTTTTGTAAATGTTTATTAATTAGGTTGTGACTGTTAGAGTTTGGACCCAAGTCGTAACTTAGACACTGCAAGAGTCAAGTAAGCGAAGGTCCTATACTAATCTTTGCATTAAAGAAAATGACTGAAGTTGATTTGAAAATTTGCAAGTTTGTTTTAAAAAGAAACTTGAAAACAACCTCAGATAAGTGTTCTGCATAATATCATGAAATTTGTATAAAAATGAAGTATTTTCTATCATGACTGATGTAGACATGAGCTTATTTTTTTTAGTATTTTGTTTCTGAATTGCGAAAAGAGACAATATGTGATCTAAAAAGTTTTGTTTTGATTAAATGAAGATGCTTTGATTTTGTTATGTTGAATATGTGAAATAATCCAAAGCTATTCAGTACTCTGTTTTGATACGATGTGTTATTTGAAAACCTTGGAATTAATCTTGATTCAGTATCTGAATATGATCTGGTTTCGATGTTGCCTTTATTTGGTATCCAATACGGCCTTGCCATGGGTATAATAGTTGCATACGGCCCCGCCTAGGGTATAATGGTGGTTTATAACTCTACCACGGGAGTTAAACATGGCATACGGCCCCGCCATGAGTATAATAGTGTCATACGGCCCTGCCACGGGTATAATGGTGATTTATAACCCTACCACGGGAGTTGAACATGATATATGGCACCGCCACGGGTATAATGGTGGTTTATAACCCTACCATGGAGGTGAAACTTGGTATCTGTCCCGATGTGATCCTCTGATATGATATGAAGATGAGGTCTCAGTCTGTGATATGTCAAAGGATTTTGAATAAGAAAGTTTTGTGAAAGTTTCGCTCTGATATTTTGATAACATGTTTGATTATGCATTTTGAAAACAAATATTGTGATTCTGCATTATGAAAGTAAATGTTTTGTTCCATATTTTGAACTTTGTAAATGCTCAAGTTTACATACTAGTATATGTTCATTACTTACTATGTTGTTGATAGCTCACCCATTTATCTTTACAATATTTTTAGATGGATTTGATGTTTCAGTTGAGGATCTGAAATAGAGTATATGGGCAAGATTAGCCGAGGATAGTAGATGAGTACCACAGGGTACTAGCGCTATTGGTGGATTTAGTTTTATAGTAGAAGCAGTTAAGTATATTTTGGATGATTGTGGAGACTTGTGTAAACCCTATTTTATTTAATTATGTTCATTGAGATATGTGGAGATGTTAATTTAGTTTATCTAATTTATGGTATTAAGGATCTAATATGTGGTTATGTGTAGTTAAATGAATTGGATGTATTGATGTTTGGTTTAGAGCCGTTGGAAGTGTATATATTGAATCCTTTGGAAAATTTATTCATGCGCGTTGTAGGCACTTGACTTTGTTAAGGCACTAGAGATTTGCCCAACTGCTGTTTGGATGAAGGCTAACACCCGTCGCATGCGCATTGATTGTTGGTGCATTGCTAGTACTTGGTTGTTTCCTAATGAGTGCTATCGTTCTTACTGGGAGTTGCATATAATGGGTAATTGCAAAAAGGAACATTGCAGACTCACAAAAGGGTGATTTTAATACCTGTATGACTCATGTGAAATCTTCTAAAATATTTCTTCAAATACTCTACGTTCAACAGGTGTGGTAGCCTCTTTTTGTTCTTTTCCTCTAGGGGGTATCAGCTTTGCCTTTTGTTTCATTTACGACTACTACATATGATCCTTCCCATTTGGGTTCAAGCTTACCTTTTTCCTGTCACTTGGTTGTTGTTTGGCTTCTCTTAACATGAGATCTCCAACCTTGAATGACTTGCATTTGACATTCTTGTTGAAATATCTCGTTGTCCTCCTTCTATAGGCTGCTGCCCTTATAACTCGTCCTCTCTCTTATCTTCTAATAGGTCGAGGTTTCCCTCCAAGCCTCTATTGTTTGATCGTTCGTAGTAGTGCTAGACTCGATAACTAAGCACGCCAATCTCCATCAGTATCAATACTTCGCAGTCGTATGTCATTACAAGCAGGGTTTCTCCCTTTGGGAATTCCCAGCTCCTTTTTTTTTCCAATCCCTCCACCTGTCCATTAGTATGAGGATGGCCGGAGGACGAAAATTTGACTTTGATTCCCATCTTCGTGGATTAGTCTCTGTATTGGTTGCAGTCAAATTTTCACCCGTTATCTGAGACTATAGCTCGCCGTATGCCAAAGCGACAAACAATAGTCTTCCAAATGAATTTTATCATGTTGCAAGTGTAATTGTCGCTAGTGACTATGCTTCTACCCACTTCTTTAAGTAATCAATGGCAACCAGTACGAACTTGATCCCCACTTTCTCTATAGCAAGGGTTCTACGATATCAACTCCCCAACGTGTGCAAGGCCATGTCGCTGCTATTGTCATTAGCTCTTCTAGTGGGTTGTGAATGCTGCTGGCACTTCAGGCATTTTTTGGCGAACTCCTTTGCGTCCTTCAAGAGCTCTACCACCATAATGGCTTCCACGTACTCATTTGTGGATTCTCGCCATTACATATTGCGCTTCTTCCATGAAAATGCATGTCAGGAGCGAAGCGAATAAACCTCACTTACTCAACAATCCTTCAATGAGAGTAGATTTGGCTACTTTGTTATTCACCTTCCTTGCCTTCAGTAATTCGTCAGGTAGTTCCTCATAGTCAATTACTTTACCACTTCTCATGCCCACTCTGGAGTCCCTAGTCCGATCTTCGCCACCTCATGTCCGATTGATGGGGTTTTCAATATTTGAGTCGTCATATCCCAATGGGGAAATGAGATTTACCGTCCAAAGTAGCTCGCGCAAGCTTGCCTACTCACTAGTTTTCTTCTCAAGGTATTCATTGAATGCTAAACTGCTAGAAGCGATCACGCCGCTCACATACTTGTTGTAAGTACATTCTAAGGGCTTGTCTGGAAAAAGTTTCCATCCCAAAATTTTCATCTCATCTCCTTCCCAAGCATCACTCGAACACAAATACTTTTAAACTATTCATTACAACTTTTTCAAACTAATCATTACAACTTTCCTAAACTTTCAAACAAAAAATAAAAAACAATTTAACTTTTTCAAATTCCCAAACAAAAATAATATTAAAAATCTATATTCTAACAATATTTTAACTTTATAATATTTTTTATTCAACTTTTTCTTTCTCCTTTCCCAAAATCCCATAAAACATAATTCAAACTATCTCACTACTATTCAAAAACTATTTTACTACTATTCACAAAATTTTCATCTTATCTCACTCCCCAAACTTGTCCTAAGTCTTTCTCCCTTGGCCAAGTATTCCCATATCACTTAGTTCACCACCACCTTGGAATCCACATAAACATCGACCTCCTTTGCTCCCTATGCTTCTACCACTACAACTCCTACCTGCAAAAATTATTTTGCTTTGTTGTTGGTGACTTCAGACACCAACTTTACAGCATAATGAATATCCTCGCTCTCCTCTATGTGGAGGTAAAGGCCTAATCCCCGTCGACGTATATCCGCCAGGGATTTCCCTTTTACGTCACTTGTAGTTCTTTGATGAAGTTGGTAAACATGGTGATGAAGTTCGACAGGACTTGTCTTTTCACGAAATTTCTGGGAAAGTAGTCGATATCGAACTCACTCGACTACTTCACCAACCACCCGAATGTGTTGGGTCTATGCAAGACTTTTTTTTTAGGGGACCATTGCAACCAAGGCGAACTACTCCATGCATGGGTAACACGTTTATGCTCCTCTCAAGGCGCGGCTCATGTAGTATACTGGCTTTTGTTTCTTTTCTTCTTCCTGGATCAGTGTTGCGGAAACTGCGTCTGGTGTAACCATCAAATACAAAGACAAGGTCTCCCCCCAGACTTTATTTGGCTTAAGAGGGGGGATTGAATGGATACACTTTTAGTTGCTTGTAAGCCTTATCACATTCATCATCCCAACTTTGCATCTTCCGTAGCACTCGGAAGAATGACAGGCATTTGTCTGTCGATCTTGACACGAACTGACTTAACACCATTATTCTATCGGTAAACTTGTGTACTTCCTACAACTCTTGGCATGGTTTCATTTCCATTATTGCCCTGATTTTCTCTGGATTAGCTTTGATTCTACACTCTAACACCTTGAAGCCTAGGAACTTGCCTGACTCCACCCTGAAAGTGCATTTGGCTAGATTAAGCTTCATCTTGTACTCACGCAGTACTGTGAAAGTTTCTCACAAATCTCTTGTGACAAACCGCTCATTTTTCTCTCGATTGATCACAAGTCTCACTTTTACGTTTTAAATTTTAAATTTGTGTTTTAATTTAGCATATGATTTTTAAAGCAAGCCAAATATTTAAAATCCTCAAAATATTGTAAATGTCCAAAATTATTTTAAATGGAGTATTTTTAGTATTATTGGACCAAACCTAATTTTTAAAGTATAAGTCTCTTTATATTTTTGGAGCCCTGAAAATAATATAGTTTTAGAAAATCATTTTATTTAAATGATTTTATTTCCTTAGGAATATTATGTAATATTCACCTTTTTATTTTTGTTAAAAACTCTATTTTTTTAGATGCTTTTGTTTCTCTTAGAAACATTTACTAAAACTAATCCTTTTATTTTATGATGAAGATTCTTATTTTCAGATCAAAAATAAAAGTTGGTTTAAAACTCAGTGTATTTCCCTTGCAATTATTTATATTCTTTATTTCTATCTACCTTTTATTTTAGTTGGTTTAATTCTCCATGTTTAATCTTTACCGTTGGATCTAAGTTAGGGACCCCAAGATGTAGGGCTATGATTAAATCCCCCAAAAAATCCTAATTCCCTCATTTCTCCCCCATCCCAAGCCAAAACCCCCAGCCCATGATCCCTTACCTCACTACACACCCGCCACCACTATCGCCACTAACAACACAACCTCGGACGTCCACCCTCACGCCGTTGTCGGCAACTAGCCCTTCCTCTCGACCTCACCTCATCCCTCTCTCTCTCTCTCTCTCTCTCTCTCTCTCTCTCTCTCTCCCTTTGTTCGCACCTAGCTCCGTCGTCGTGCTCTCCCAGCACCACCACGAGCCACCACGGGCCTTTCTCTCCCTATCTTAGCTTTTCTCTCTTAATTTCTCCCTCCAATAGCCCCCCTCCACATCGCACTCCCTCTCTTCGTCATTCTCTATATCAATAAATGTCATGTGCCACCTCCAGCCATGGTCATTGCCACCCGCAGTCGCCTACGGCATTGCCAGTTACTAGCCATCAGCTTCCACTACTTCCCCCTAGCCGCTTCTCTCTTTCCCCCTTCCAGAACCTTTCGGCTTCTCCCTTCGCCACACAGCCTTACTGCCACCAGTCACGGCTAATCCACTACCTCCCTCAGTTGCACCATACGACTTCATGTAATCACTCCCGTTACCCAACACCCAATGTCTCCCTCAGCCTTAGCCCAACGGTAAACCACCACCTCAGAGAGTGAGAATCTCGGCCAGCCACCAAGGACCACCGTAGTCCTTTGCTCCTCAGCCCAGCACCACCGTCCATGGCCAGCCTCCACCGTAGCCCCATTAGTTCCCTTGCATTGAAAACAGAACACCAAACCTCTATGCTTAACCACTCGAGTCAGTAGCAACACCCATAGCCACGACAGTGACCACCAAGCTTCAACCTAGCCCTCCTTGCACATCTGTAGACACCATCATGAGACCATGCCGAATAGCAAGCAACACAATAATTTTAGCTCCTGATTTATGGTATATTTTCCATCCCTTACCTTTAGAACTGTTGTGTTTATGAAGCTTAATTGATGTTGTGAAGTTGAAATTGAAATGGTGTTGCAAAATGTGCTGCGTTGTGAACTGTGAATGGAGTAGTTTTTTATGTGGCTGTGTAATTGAAGTGATAGGCATTATTATGTAGTTGTGTTGTGGCTGTAAGTAGTGTGAAGTGATGGGGTAGTTGTACAGTTGTGATGTAGTTATGCTTTATAAAGTGTTGGGATGGTTGTGTAGTTGCGAAGTGTGTTCTGTGGTTGTGAATTGGAAATGTGAAGTTGGTGTTATGGTTATGTGTCGTGTGAAGTGATGGGCTGAATTATGGATCACTATGCAATTTTTGAAGTGGTCGGATACCATGTGAAGTGATGGGATGTTGTGTGGTTTGCGATGTGGTTGTACATTGTGTATGTCGTGTGAAGTGTCGGGATAAGTTATGTAGTTGTAGATATTGTGTAAAGTTTTATGTTGGTTGGGATTGTATTGGCTGGTAGGAAGCTTGTAAAAGAAAATGGGTGTTTGTGTAGACTATATGTTGATCTTAAGTGATAAAAGGATAGGATACATGTTTGAACTGGTTGAACGCATATGCCGGATAGATTTACCATATGTAATGGATAGTCTGTCTTAATGGATAGTCTGTCTTAAGTATGAGTATGTGATATTTAAGTCTCAAAGTTGGCTTAAAGTTGTGTATTATGCTTGGCTTGGATTAGAATGACATGTTGGTTATTGTATATTAATGAAGGAAATGATGTATGTATTGACTAGGAGTGAGATGTATGATTTGGTTGGTTTAAGTATTGCATCGGAATGGATGGTTTGGTAGGAAGAGTGTGATGAATGTGATAGTGTGTCTTAACCTTGAAAGTGACTCATGGAGGTTCACTTTAAAGGATAAGAACATGAAATATAATGCTGTGTTTGGAAAGGTAACTTCAAGTGGGTCACAAGCTACGGCCTTGAGACTTAAGAAAAAGTGATAAAGGAAAGTATGAAGGATGAAATTGGATGGTAGAGTATGTCTAAGTGAAGGAAGTCCAAGTGGAGGGTACTTTATACAATTTCTAAGTTTTAGTTGCTTATGCACTTGAGAAAAAAGAATGATGTAAAGTTATGTATGTATGTATGTAGGTTGCCATCTGATATGCACATGAATGGACTGCATGAAATGAAAATAGCATGGAGTCCAGGTAGGTATTATGTTCATACTCTTATAGAATTTTTTAAATGATATGAAATGAAAATGAAAAGCTTTTATGAAAATTATAATTTTTTGCAATGAAGGAAATGAAATAATGTTTTATGAAAGTATGCTAAGTATCGATGTTTAAAGGTATACGTATGTAAATGCCTTCTTTGGCAGCCCCTATTTATGCACCCAAAGTAATAGTTGTATGCATGTGAATGGATGCTATATGTAGTATATGTTATCTTTATTTTTCATAAAATGAAATGTGGAGGTTTATGCTAGATGCTAAGAAATGATGCTTAAATAATGCAATGAAAGCTTATTTAAATGACGCTATGAAAGGATATTAAATGAGGCTATGAACTGAAGCTTAAATGATGTTATGAAATGAATGTTTAATGGATGCTATGAATTAATGTTTAAATGATGATGTTCATGCTTATGCTTTGAAATGATGTTTATGAAATGGAAATGGATTGATGAATGAAAAGAAATGAAAATGATAGGAGTGAAAGGAATGAATGAAAGGAATGTAAAGGAAATGAATGAATGTTGTAATGTTTGAAAATACATAACGGCCATGACTGAATGAATGAATGATGGTACCAATGGATTGGGTAGATTCTAATTCCAGGTAAGTAGTACTGGTAGTGCATCTAGTGCTGCCCCCTAATTGAAAGGAATTTCCAACCTGTGGCCATAGATAGAATCCGAGTCCAAAAGACCGCTAACTCCAATACATGGGGTGTAACAGTGTGTATTGGTAAGAGAAAAAGTGAAAAGAGTAATTGAATATATGAATGATTTAGTTTTTTTATGAATGATTGTATAAGGTGTGAGAAATATTTTATGAGAAAGGAAAGTGTTTTTAAAGAAAACAAACCACTCCTTATAATGTTTTGAAAGGAAAGGAATGCTTTATGTAAAGTATGTAGATGAATGTCAAATGCATGAATGAAAACTTATGTTAGTGTATTTTTACAGTATAAAGTAATGCTTACTGAGTATTCGACTCATTTTATTTTTATGTATGTCCATCCCCCTCTCGGAAACAAAATGAGTAAGAAAAGTTAAGACAAACATAGCCCAAAGGAAGAGTGACAAAAGCTTAGGCATGTTTTATGTAATGTGCGAAAGTATATTTTTGTAAAATTACTTTTTAATTTAATTTAATGATTTCAGCTGTAAACTCTATTTTAATTTATAGAGCAGGTTTTAATTTTAAATATAGAATCTTTTATATTTTGAGAAGGAAAGGAAAAAGTTTTAAAAGGTTCAGTAATTCCCGTCTCATTTTCTAAAACTATTTATTAAAGTCCCACACAAGGGCGCACATTTGCTAAAACCATTTATTAAAGTCCCTTAGATGGTCTTGGGGCAGTGTGCAATCTATCCTGCTTGATGCCCATCTTTTGGAACGCATCCTAGAATAGGGCATTTGTTAAGCTCCCATTCTCGATCATGATCTTGCATGTAGTGTTAGTGGTGACAAGTAGGTCAATACCAACACATCGTTGTGTGGGTACGAACGACAAGCCCATGTGGTCTTCATCGATACATGCTATTGGAGTAGTCTTCTTGGTATTTGTTTGCATCAAAGGTCTATCAATCGTGAACACTTCCTCGTTCCTTGCACTCCTCGCATGAGCTTTTCTAGTGGAAGACGACGCTCCGCCTTTGCCAAAACCCTGCTATGGTTCTAATTTCACTGAGCTACAGTGAGGGGAGTGTTCCTGTTGGGACCCCATCAAAAACTGCCCTAAGACAAGGTCCTAGGCATGCATGGACAACAAAGATCGGGCCACTTCTAGGATCAAGGCTAGCCAAGGCCAACCAAAGGCCAAGACATATCACGGGCCACATTGGCCATGCAAGACCATATCATTTATTTATCTTTATTTATTTTATTTAATTATATTTCAAGGGACCTATTGGGAGTTTCCACTTTGTAATCTTTATAAATAGGACCCTTAGGCATTTTATTTTACATCTTTTGAACTTTTGGCAAATTCCCTAAGTGGGTAGATTGTTGCTCTTGAGGTCACCCTTTCGGTGCTAGGCACTTGGGCTCTTTGGGGTGCAATACGTGAATCCCCTAAGAGAGGATCTTTACCTTACAATTCGTGAATAGGTGATATCCATTTATCTATCATTGATTCCACCTTGCAATTCATGAATAGGTGTTGAATCGTTTATCTATCCATATATGTGATTTCCTTTCATTTTTGTGCAATTCGTGAATCAAAGGTGATTGATTTATCTTTCGTTATCTTGTGTTCCTTCCTTGTTCATATATATTTTCCATCTTGTTTATCTATATTTTCTTGCATATCAAAATATTCTTATAACCCAAAAAAGAGTCTTTATATTCTTTTGTTGAGTCTATTCATCTTTGTGCATTCTAGAATTGGTATTGAAGTTATTCACCATTGTGTTCTTGAATGTGCATGCGTGTTCATCCATATTGTTCATCCATATATTTCCTTTCATCCATTTTGATCTTCCCATATACATTATTCGACCAATCCTAGTGTTTACCCTACTTTCCATAATTGTCATCACTACCAAAACTAGCCTCCATCCATCCAACAAGGTCCTAGCCGAAACCCTTATCTTCCATAAACCCTAGCCACCCCCCAAGAGTCCCACTTGGCAACTTCCTTAACTTAGAGAAAGTTGACTCATTCCAATCAATCCCACATTATCCAAAATCAAATCCCAAGATTTTAGGAAACTTTCCTAAAATCTCTCAATCTCCCAAGTTCGGCCAACCCTAGCCGCCCATCACCATCTTCCAAATCCTAAACCTCTCTTCCATCATCCAACCCTAAACCTAAACCCCAAAGTGACACATACCCATATTTGATCCTACAATCAAAGGATCACAATAACCACTCTCATATTCGGCCAACCCTAGCTACCAAACCCTAATCCCACTCATCCACATCTCTTCCAAACCCTAGCCACTCATCCAAGACTCCAACCCTAGCCCATCACTTCCTAATCTCGAAATTCCCCTTAGCCACAATCCAAACCCTAGCCTATATTCACCATACCAACCCTAATCATCATTCAAGTTGTCCCAACATCAAAGGCAACCTTCAAGCCATTCCACATTGCATCAAACCCATCAAATCATTACTTAGATCACCCGAACTCATCATCTTTTTCATCACTAAACACTACACCTTCATTAACCTAGGAACCCATCATTGCCATTATACGTGCAAGGCCAAGCAAGAAGGCTTGACACTCGATCACCATCACTACCAAGGCGAGCTCGTGGACTTAGTGTTTAGGGACAAGACCGGAGTCCCTAACAGTTCCCCTCTTGTATCCTTTTCCCTCATTGGGCTTTCACTTCAACGATGCTCTACCAACCTTTCTCACCATTTGGTGGTTGGTTGCCTGAGTAGTGGCTAGTATTCAACAATAAGACTCTCCAACTCCCCACTTTGTTGCATGGCCTTAATCCTATGTTTGAAGTTGCGGTAATCCATGGTTTGGTGTCCCGCTGCTCCATGATTAAGTGCAATAGCGGTTGATGGCCCAAACATTGAAATTTTAGCTGCCGTCTCATCACAACATGACCTCCTCATTCCATTTTACATTCATTCTCGACTGAGTCCTTCTTAAGCCTTGGCTAGGAAAGTGGAAGCCTTTGTCTTCCTTCCTTTTGTAAGGCTATTTCCTATGTTGTTGGCTTTCTCCATGCTCTTGATACCTTTGCTCGCCACCTTCGAATTCTTGTTTGCCTCTTCTTGCTTAGCCTTTCGCAAGTCATCCTAGAGTCTCTCCTACCTCGCCTTGGAACTCATCATTGACGTGTTTGCTGCGATATTGGTCTACACATCCCTCAAGTCTCACGTTTCACCTCTTTAAGGCTTTGTAATTCTCTCTTTGCAAGGCTTCCGTCTCCAATGTCATCTTCTTCAACCTTTCGTCCATATCCTTGAATCTCCTCTCTATTATGTTGCTCGCTCCTCTTCCATCATAGTTGCTTCTTGAACGTGGATCGTATGGGAGCGTGTAGTGGTAGGCATATGGTGATAACTAGTTCTCACAGACAACACCAAATAATTGATGCAATTTTCAATAAGTTTGTGGTGTTTCATTTGTCTTGTGAAAAGAAAGTAGGGCTTGGGGATCCATGGGGAACACCTATGATGTTTAAGTTAGATTAAGTGTAGAAGGGAGTGAAAAATAGATTGTGTGCAGGACATATATCTTCCCTTGTTTATAGACGATGGATGCGGTTTAGCGTTCTTTGAACTCAGCGCACGATTCCTGTGGGCTCACATGGTAATCCTCCTGAGTGCCCAATTCGTGGCATTAAATGCGGTAACTCCTTTGGGCTCGATTTGAGTGTTGATTAGGGTCAATCGGTAGTCAAATCAAGATTTGACACGATTATCTCCCTGAGTGCCCAACTCGAGATGTGGCCATTCGAGTTGTCGTGTCTTTAGGGTATATCTTGGTCGGTCGGCCCCGATATTAGGAGGGCTGGGTCAGTCGGCTCATTGGACAAGCCCAAATAGAGTGATCATCCCTATCACATGATTCTCACGTGATTGTGGCCTTTATTTCTTGGCTCTGTCTGTCTGTCCGCTAGGCATATTTATCCCAACATATATATTACAAATCAGAAACTTATGCACTTTACACGTTTTGCAATATAAAAATACACCAACCATTTTAGTACATGATAGAGAAAGGTTTTAGTTTTGAATCTTGATATTGGTCCTCGTGATATTTGATAAACATATGTTTTATGTAATTTTAGCTTCTTCTTTAATGAAAAAAACGATCCCAAATCAATTTAAAAATACAAACTAGATCTGAATGTCTGCATGAAGCACAGAAAAAAAAAAAACGGAGAGGCAGAGTTTTTTGCAATCTTATAATTTTTCCTTGACTGCAGTATTGACGCTGGGTAGAACTATAATTATTCTAACAGTGAGTTTATTATAATAGAAACTTAAAGATTGAATAAGTAAAGAGAATTCATGGAGAGAGAGAGAGAGTACAGAAAGAGATGATCAGAAAGCTCTAGACTCCCTAAGGAAATAAGGATGAACTTGGAATTTACGTTGATAATACTCAAATTCAAATTATTCAATTAAGTCTACAAGCTGTATTTTCATGGTTCAAAAAAGGAAAACGTCATGGAAATGTTGCTTGAAAAGGAAAAACTCGAATTAATACGTAAAATTACTATATCGTCCTGATTAATCAAACAATTAATGCACCGGGAGAATGATTGAGGCCATCTAGTGCTTGATTTAATTTGCAAAAGTGGGGAGCGAGGTTTTTGTTTATAGATTCAAGAGATTCCATAAAAACAGACTTATTAAAAAAAACTTATCAATAGACATTTTTGACATCTGATGTTATGAAGCCGAAGTTGAGAGCCCTAGCAGAAAGGAGTAGAAGAGATCTGTGAAGAGAACTAAGTGGAGAAGAAGTTAAGTGTCGGGATTATCGAAGTGAAGTGAAGGAAAAGTAAAGGGCTGATACTGGGAACGACGTCGTGCGAGAAGGAAGGACAGCAAGATCAAAACGGGGCGCTGCAGCTGAAGGAAGAGACGTGTGCGTGTGTTTTTGGGTTTTATTTGGGGGGGGGGGTTTTAATAATGTAATGCGCACCGTTTGAGTTATAAACTCCAAACGATGCGTTTTGGCACTGGGTTTTAGAGTCTAGGGAGTTATACGCAGCGTTTGGCCTGCTTGTTGGGTGACACCTGCGTATGAAGTCGTTCATTAATTCTGTTTTAAGAGTCTGTCAGTTAAGTCTAAGTTTCTCCAAGTCAGTTTAGCAAATGCAAGAATTAGTTACATGTCAGAGAAATGGAATGTGAGAATAAAGAGAGAATCAGAGAGAGAAGTCGGTATCAGGGAGCACATTGTAGTAGTGGAATTGTAAGGAGGTTAGGGAGCCCTCGAAGCACTCCCGTAGCTATCTATCATCACTGTTGCATTTCATAACGGCTTATGTATTCGATTTCCTTGCAGTAGCAATACGCATCCATTGTCATCTTCTTTCCTTACCGCTGCCATACAGAGTCCCACTATCACTCTCATTCCTCCATTCCCATCATTTCCGTTGTTATTACTGTAAGTCCAACTGGGATCTTAACAATTGGTACCAGCAGCCATACGATCCTCTCCAGAAAATCCCACCAAACAGCCACCACATTACCACCAAACAGCTACCATTTTGCACACAAACAATCCCATCCACCATGGCTGACAACACCCGTTCTAAACTTCAACAACAGCAACAAAATGACGCCCTACAGGTTCAGGTGGACCAGACTAACCAAGAACTCAACGGGGTCAAAGCTGATGTCCAGGAACTGAAAGACATGCTCAGAAACTTTCTCATCCAACAAAACAACCGTCCTCCTCCTCCTCCTCCACCACCACCACCCCCACACCATCATTTCCAACAGGAATACGAAAACCAGGACCCACGAAGAGTCAATCCCAGAGGTGTAAAACTAGATTTTCCCCATTTCCAAGGGTCTAACCCAGCTGATTGGCTTTTTAAAGTTAACCACTACTTTGATTTCCACCAAACACCACTTCCCCATCGTTTGTTGATGGCATCTTACCACATGGAAGGAGAGGCCCTTGTTTGGTTCCAAGAGGCTGCAGATGGTGGTTTAGCCCGTGATTGGGAGACGTTCTCCAGGTCCTTACTTCTTCGCTTTGGTCCCACCGCATATGACGATCCAATGGAGGCATTGACAAGGTTGAAACAATCAGGCACTGTTGCTGTTTACATGAGTCAATTCGAAGCACTGTCCAACCGTGTGAGAGGTCTCTCAGATTCTCACAAGCTGAGTTGCTTTCTTAGCGGCTTGAAGGATGAGATTCGCATCCCAATCCGCATGCTTAACCCTGTGAATTTAAATGGAGCATATGGATTAGCAAAAATGCAAGAAGAATATCTTTATAGTACCAAAAAAGTATCTAAACCTATGGAGGGGGAAATTCCTTCCAAGGTTCTTATTCTGGAAATTCATGGAAGACACCTATGGGGGGCAATAAACCTGTTTACTCAACACAAATGGATGAAAAACGTTGCAAGGGCTTGTGTTACCATTGCAATGAGAAGTGGAACCCGTTGCATAAATGTAAAAGCCCTAAGATATATTTGTTGCAAGGAGATGAAGATGTGAGTGATGAAGATAAAGAGCTGGATAGTGTAGAAAAAGAGGAAATAAGTCAGCACGAAGAAGAGCATCAACGGGTTGAGGTACTGCCCAACAACAAAGAAGAGCTAGAGATTTCATTGGCTGCCATTTCAAGAACCCCCACAGTGAGAACCATGCGCCTATTGGGTAGCATAAAGGGAGAACAAGTGGTGATATTGGTGGACTCGGGCAGCTCACACAATTTTATTGACTCTACTCTAGCCACAAAGCTGAAGCTGACTGTCGACTATTCCATCAATTTGAGGGTGAGAGTAGCTAATGGGCAAAGCTTAAACAGTGAAGGGATATGCAGATCTGTACATTTAAAAGTCCAAGGTAATTTACTTCAACCTCCTCTCCATTTATTAGATTTGGCTGGCTGTGATATTGTTCTTAGAGTACAATGGTTAGAGACCCTGGGCTATATAACGTGGAATTTTGCAAAATTACTGATGAGTTTTGTGTGGGAAGGGAAGCCAATAGAATTAAGAGGGCTGAAATTGAATTCCTCAGTGGTGGAAGACAGTAAAAAATTGTTGAGGGCCACTATGACTAAAGGGAGGGGCATCTTTTTACAAATTGTGTGTGAGGGTGGAAGGGAAACAAAAGAGGAGAATCTGGATGGGAAAGTTTCTGAACTATTGGGAGAATTCAAAGAGGTGTTTAATGAGCCTAAAGGATTACCCCCACCTCGTACCCATGACCACCGAATAATCCTTAAGGAGGGCACCCAACCTATAACCAATCGACCCTACCGATACCCCTATTACCAAAAAACAGAAATAGAAAAGATTGTTGCTGAGTTGTTAAAGTCAGGAGTGGTGAGGCCCAGTTCTAGCCCATTTTCCTCACCTATTTTGCTGGTTTGAAAAGCCGATGGGAGTTGGAGGCTGTGTGTGGACTATAGGTCCCTTAATAGGGAGACGGTGAAGGCAAAGTTCCCTATTCCAGTCATAGACGAGCTGCTGGATGAGCTCTTTGGTTCAGTAATTTTCTCTAAGCTCGATTTAAGGTCAGGGTATCACCAAGTACGTGTGGTGCCTAGTGACATCCCAAAGACTGCATTTCGAACCCATGAGGGTCATTATGAGTTCTTGGTGATGCCTTTTGGCCTCACCAACGCTCCAGCCACCTTCCAAGGGTTAATGAATGATGCTTTCAGACCTTATTTGCGGAAATTTGTCCTTGTGTTTTTTGACGACATTCTGATTTACAGTAAATCTAGAGAGGAGCACTTGGTACACCTAAGGGAAGTCTTAAAGGTGCTTAAACAGCACTGTTTATATGCAAAAAGATCCAAGTGTAGGTTTACAGTGAATGAAGTGGACTATTTGGGCCATGTAATCAATGATAAAGGGATGATGGCTGATGCTTCTAAAATTGCAACAATGTTGGAGTGGCCGGAGCCTAAGAATGTGAAGGCCTTAAGAGGTTTCCTAGGGCTCACAGGGTATTACAGAAAATTCATCCACAATTACGGACTGATTGCAGCCCCTCTTACTGCGTTACTCAAAAAGAACTCCTTCTTGTGGAGTCCAGAAGCCAGTGAGGCTTTTGCAGCGCTAAAGCAGGCTGTTGCTCACCCACCAGTGTTAAAATTACCTGATTTTAGCAAGCCTTACGTGATTGAAGGTGATGCTAGTGGTAGAGGGATCGGGGCGGTGTTAATGCAGTGTGGGCAGCCCATTTGCTTCCTGAGCCAGGCCCTTAAAGGAAAGGCACTTTTACTCCCAACCTATGAAAAGGAGCTGTTAGCCCTAGTTACAGCAGTGCAAAAATGGAGGTCATATCTCCTAGGGCAGCCTTTTATTGTTAAAACTGACCAGCAAGCTCTTAAGTTTTTACTGGAGCAACGAGTGGGCACGGAGGCCCAACAGAAATGGATCACCAAATTGATGGGCTATGACTTCTCTATTGAGTACAAAAAAGGGAAGGAGAATAAGGTGGCCGACGCTCTTTCTAGAAGGGAGGAGGAGTTAAATGGGGCTGAGTGTTTGGGTCTGATCTCATTTCCGACAGCTACTTGGATAGAAGAATTAAAAGGGAGTTACCAAACCTCTTTGGAACTTGCTGACTTGTGCAAACAGCTGCAAACGAACCAAGGAATTCCAAAGGGTTACTCCTTACAGCAAGGTTTAATTATAAAGAAAGGAAGACTAGTATTGGCTCCGGATTCAGATTTTAAAAAGAAGGTTATGCAGTACATCCACCATAATCCTCAAGCTGGTCACTCCGGGTACTTAAAAACTTATCAACGGGCCAAGCGTGATTTCTATTGGAAGGGAATGAAGAAGGATATTAAACAACTGGTTAGAGAGTGTGACACTTGCCAAGCGGTAAAACACGAGACTACACATCCAGCAGGATTATTACAGCCTTTACCCCTACCTAATCAGTCCTGGACTGATATAGCCCTTGATTTTATTGATGGCCTACCTAACTCTAAGGGATTTAGTGTCATATTGGTGGTGGTGGATCGATTTTCAAAATACGCCCATTTTATAGCTCTGGCTCATCCCTACACAGCCCAATCAGTAGCTGAGGAGTTCATGAAGAATGTGTTCAAGTTGCACGGGTTCCCTAGGTCTGTGGTGTCAGATAGGGATCCCATTTTCTTAAGTACTTTCTGGCAGGCTCTTTTTCAGTCCCAAGGTTCTTCCTTAGACTTCAGTTCAGCTTATCATCCTCAAACGGATGGCCAAACTGAAGCTCTCAACAAGAGCCTGGAATGTTATCTGAGGTGCTATGCGAGTGTGAAACCTAAAATCTGGTCCCAATGGCTGCCTATAGCCGAATGGTGGTATAACACCACCTATCACACCTCTACTAAAATGACACCTTTTGAGGCTGTGTATGGACATCCACCCCCAACCCTATTGTCCTATGTTCTGGGAACTATCAGTAATACCACAGCAGATCAAGTTCTGAGAAGCAGAGATCAGATAATTCAGCTATTGAAGAACAACCTCAGTGAAGCACAGAATCGCATGAAACAGTTTGCAGATAGAAAGAGAACAGAAAGAACATTTGAAGTAGATGATTGGGTTTATTTGAAATTACAGCCTTATAGACAAAAAAGCGTGGCAATGAGACACAATTTAAAATTAGCCCCGAGGTACTATGGGCCCTTTCGGGTAGAACAAAAGGTGGGTTCCGTGGCTTACAGATTGCAACTTCCAGATTCTTCCAGGATCCATCCCACTTTTCACGTCTCCTGTCTGAAAAGAAAGTTGGGGCCGCAAGTTCAAATCTTTCCTTCCTTACCGCCCACTGACCATATGGGAGAGATGAAACCAGAGCCGGAGCAAGTTCTTGAGCGGTGGGTGAAACGGCAGGGAGATCGAGCCATCACGGAGGTTCTCGTTAAATGGGTTGGAGTACCCACAGAAGGAAATATTTGGGAAATTTTGAGGAGTCTTCAAGCTCTATACCCGCACCTTGTGGGCAAGGTGCTTTGATGGAGGGGATTTTGTTATGAAGCCGAAGTTGAGAGCCCTAGCAGAAAGGAGTAGAAGAGATCTGTGAAGAGAACTAAGTGGAGAAGAAGTTAAGTGTCGGGATTATCGAAGTGAAGTGAAGGAAAAGTAAAGGGCTGATACTGGGAACGACGTCGTGCGAGAAGGAAGGATAGCAAGATCAAAACGGGGCGCTGCAGCTGAAGGAAGAGACGTGTGCGTGTGTTTTTGGGTTTTATTTGGGGGGGGTTTTTTAATAATGTAATGCGCACCGTTTGAGTTATAAACTCCAAACGGTGCGTTTTGGCACTGGGTTTTAGAGTCTAGGGAGTTATACGCAGCGTTTGGCTTGCTTGTTGGGTGACACCTGCGTATGAAGTCGTTCATTAATTCTGTTTTAAGAGTCTGTCAGTTAAGTCTAAGTTTCTCCAAGTCAGTTTAGCAAATGCAAGAATTAGTTACATGTCAGAGAAATGGAATGTGAGAATAAAGAGAGAATCAGAGAGAGAAGTCGGTATCAGGGAGCACATTGTAGTAGTGGAATTGTAAGGAGGTTAGGGAGCCCTCGAAGCACTCCCGTAGCTATCTATCGTCACTATTGCATTTCATAACGGCTTATGTATTCGATTTCCTTGCAGTAGCAATACGCATCCATTGTCATCTTCTTTCCTTACCGCTGCCATACAGAGTCCCACTATCACTCTCATTCCTCCATTCCCATCATTTCCGTTGTTATTACTGTAAGTCCAACTGGGATCTTAACATCTGACTGACGAAGATCTCATGATTTTCGAACTAAAGCCACTAATTTTAATTATTTGCATCACATACTAAGCTTAATGAAAGGAGAAAATGTAAATTTAGCCACTAATTGTGCTTAAGATGATCAAGGGAGCCATTAACTTTACGATTGTTTTTAAAAATTCATATACTACTAATATTGTCGTTATGTGGGTCAGGGAGACGAGAAACGAGGGGCTAGCTAGTACTTTTTTTTTTTTTTTTTTTTGGGAAGAGTCCACCTACGCGTTTTGAGGTAGAATGAATATTAATTGCTTTTATGTTCTTGGGGAACGGGGATGAGATCATAAAGTTGGGCATATTTGTAATTGGCTTGTAGATACCACCTGCATTAGATCGAGTCAGCATGCATGTGGCCGTGATGCGGTGATGAGTGAGGAGAGGTTCGTTGGAGGATGAAGGAGATCGAGTGGGGTTAGAAATGATAAAGTGGACTAATCGAAGGTATATAGGCCCGATGCGATGGTGCTGGAATGGGGGCAATGCATGACATGGGTTTAATATATGGAGAAAATATATATATATATATATATATATATATAGTATATTAATTTATAAGGAGTACACAATTAAACCGTGCATATAATATTTCTCGTTTAAGATATTATACAAGTATATATATTGACACGACAAACCTAACCAGATCTAAGGGAATATTAACGTGGGAATTTCCAACAGCCATAATATTTAGCTAGCTAGTTGAGACATATTCTAACAACTTATACATTTGTTATTGTCCTTGGGACCATGTGTTTTGGTTATCGGAATTGTTTGATACACAGATGATTTCATGGAATTTGCATGTCTCGTGAATTCATCGCGCCATGTGATCAGTATCGTTACTCTTTAATTATTGTCCTTCAACACAGCGCCTAGCTATTGATATGGCACCGGAAGACCCATTCATCGCCACTTGGGAAACTTCACCTTTAATTTATGCAAATAAGCAAACATTGATCTTAGCTATATATCTTGCTAGCTACTAGCTACGTAATCATGGACGCTTGAGTACGTCCAAACTCTTTTTCTTTAGCATACAAAAAAGCAGTAGTGTCAGAGTGAGATGCAAGATCGCTGCTCGTGGAAAAGGAGGAATATAAGTAGCATATATAGTCTACAGCGTAGGCAGCCCGAATGCATCAGAATCCTATAGAACATCAAAATATTTTGCTGTTGCTTCAGGAAGTGCTGCTGCCGGTTTGGATTCAGGAATATAACTAACTATCATTTCTTTCACGTGTCCTATAAATATTTTTATTTATTTATTTATTTTTATTTTTATTTTATTTTTAGAGTTAAACATACAAACTCGTTAAGGTTGAGTTACTATTAAAGATTGACGTTAAAAAAATATCGTAAAATTAGTAAAATTAATATTAATATTCATGATGATCATATCGATAGTGAAGGAGAACCAACAGCTTGACTTGCTTCTCATGTAGGTGCTCTTACTAAAACTTATGCACCGTTGATGACTACGAATTCATGGCATAAAATTCCTCAAGATGTCAAAGGGCTTGTTAAGAAATGTTGTTTGGTAATTGTTAAAATCATTTATCAAATTATTTAATGTCTATGTAAAATATAGAATATTCAATTAATTTGTTTGGAGGGAGGAGCACAAGATTATTGATGAGCTTATGTTAATGCAATCCGGAAATATAAAGCTAGATATCATGAGCATTACAATACGTTCGAGAACAAGAACGACGCACCCCAACATCATTTTCAGATTGGGAGAAACTTTGCAATATGTTTGAGGATCCTGCATTTAAGGTAAATAAATAACTTTTTTTACATGTCATGGTTTATAATTTATCTTGCTTATATTTACAACTTTTATACAGGAGCGAAGTTCAATAAACAAAGAAAATAGATTGAACTTAAAGGCTCATCACCATGCAGACTCAAGATCTGTCCATCGTTTCTCTAAGAAGTTGGTAAGTATATTTTTTTTCTCAAGTTTATTGTTTGTCTTATTCTAATGACTTTATATTTATAAAACATTTTTCGTGTAGCAAGACTCAGATAACAATTACGATCTGACAAAATTATATATTGCATTACATACTGATCGTAATAGAGAGAGAACTCATCTCGATGCCTGTGAAAATTATGTAAGTATTATTATCTATTTTAATTAAACGTATTTATATATGTGTAGCAACATTAATTATTTTTCTTATGTGTAGGAAAAAATAGTTATCCTGCGTGCTGAATCTGCAAATAATCAAAATTTTACAAGTGATGTGAAAATTTTTAAGAAGGTCCTAGGTCCACTGTTAGGCTATTTGAGGGGTTTGGATCGTTGCTTCAAGCCTTCTAGCTTGACCTCATCATCCAATAATGCCTCAAACACTTCTAGAACATTAGAGGAAGCTAGGTCAGAGATCGAGGAATTGAAGACAAACCAGCATGAATTAGTGGCCTAACGAGTTGGCTTGGAGATGTGAATGAAACAACAGGAAGAGCAACAAGCGGAGTTCAGGAGAGAAATGCAACTCCAAATGCAGATGATTATGTAAAAATTTAGGCCTCCAAACAACTAACTTAATTTATAGATTAGATTTTCAACTGTTTTTTGCATTATAAGAACTATTGTTTTATTTAGTTGGTTTGCATTTATGAGACTACGTACTTTTATGTTTGTTAAACATTTACTAATGTATTTTAAAATGTTATTTATGTGTATTATGTTTTTTTATTAATAGGTTGAAAAAAATGTTATACCGATTGAACAACCAAAACCATTCAACAGTTAATAAGTGACAACCATTCAAACCGTGTAATAAAGACATTCGAATGTAATGCGTAAATGACGTTTGAACAACCATTGAGCAAATCAATCATTACATACCCATTCGAATAATACATTAAACATTTGAACGAATCTTAATAGTAAAATGTTCGAACGTCAAAATCGAAATTCAAACTATCAAACATACGTTCGAATGTGAATATCTTTAGTTCGAACATTCAACTATATACATTGGAATATTGTATCAAGTTTGAACATAAATGGTGACGTTCGAACGGAGACTCGTTCAAACCTAATTTATTCAATTGAACAAATAATCCAATCCGTTTGATCATTTTTAGATGTTCGAAAGGAGAAGTTTTACCGTTCGACCGTTTTGTTGGAACAAAATAAAATCGTTCCAAAATTGTTTTTCGTTTGAACGGTTTTCTCTAATTTTGTCCCAAAAAATATTTTTTGGGATGAAACTCAAATTTTTTTTCCAAAATACCTTTTGGGATAGTGATATTGTGACCCATTTTTTTTTTTGTTGAAAAATCTTCTTTGGTACAAAAACTGGTATATTTTGGGACGAAAATTTTCGTCCCAAAATAGTCAAACTATTGTAGTGAAGGGAGCCATCGACTTTAAGTTTGGTTTTAAAAACCCATCTACTACCAATGTTATCCGGGTCAGGGATACGAGAAACAGGGGTCTAGGTATTGTTTTTGTGAAGAGTCCACCCACGCAATTTGAGGTAAGAATGAAATGCTTTTAGGTTCTTTCGGAATAGGGATAAGATCATGAAGTTGGGCATCTTTGTAATTTGGTTTGTAGATTACCAACTTTAGATTGAGTCATCTTTGTAATTTGAGAGACGAGAGGACGTTTGATGGAGGACTCATCAATCGATGGAAGAGAGTGGTGTTGGAAATGATAAAGTGGGTTCAAGCGGTGCTATTGTGTTGTTAAGAAGTGAATTATATATTTCTGGAAGTGTGTTTTTACAATGTAAGCATGTGTAAATAAATAGATACATTCCTAGCTCTCTATGGTAACTATAAAAAAATAGAAATAATTACAATTAAATGTCTAATTGCCTAAGATCAAGTGATTGCTGATTTGGTGGAATTGTGAGAAGATTTGATTCTGTCAATACTCTTCCTCAAGTTGGTGCATGGAGGCCCGTAATGCCCAACTTGGATAGAAAATGATGGAAAAGTTCGTGTCTCAATGCTTTGGTGAAGATGTCCGCAACTTGCTCACGAGAAGATGTGTGAACGGCTGTGAGTAGTCCCGTCCGAATTTTGTCACGAACAATGTGACAATCAATCTCAATATGTTTGGGGCGCTCATGGAAGATAGGGTTGTGAGAGATGTGTAGAGTAGATTGATTGTCACAATAAAGACTGATAGACTCGGAATGAGGAACACCAAGATCTGTGAGGAGCTATTTCAACCAAGTGAGTTCGCAAGTAGTGACTGCCATTCCGCGATATTCAGCATTAGTGGAGGAATGTGCCACTGTTGACTATTTTTTTGTTCGCCAAGAAATTGGGCTTGTGTCAAGCTGGATGAAGTACCCTGTGGTGGACCGTCGGGTAGAGGGGCAGCTGGCCCAATCTGAGTCTGTGTAAGCAGTGACATGCAAATTGCTGGAAGAAGAGAAAAAAATGCCTTGACTTGGACTAGTTTTGAGATAGCGGAGAACATGGATGATAGCTTGCATGTGTGGAACTCGAGGAGTATGCATGAACTGAGTGAGCATATTCATTGCAAAAACAATGTCAGGACGTGTTATAATCAAGTAAATGAGACGTCCAACTAGTCGTCAGTAGGCATCGGGGTCAGTAAGGAGATGACCGTCCTGATTAGTGAGTTTTAAAATTTTGTTCCATGGGAAAGTGAGCGGCTCAAGTGCCAAGTTGTCCATTATCAGTCAAGATATCAAGTGCATACTTGTGTTGGTTAAGGAAGATGCCTTTATGAGAGCGAGAAACTTCAAAACCAATGAAATATTTGAGAGAACGGAGATTTTTGGCTTTGAAGTGTGTAGAGAGAATGCTCTTGAAGATCTCGATTTGGGAAATGTCATTGCCAGCAACCAGGATGTCATCAACATAAACAAGGACAAGAGTGAAGCTGGTGTGAGCACTAGAGTAAATAAAGAATGGTCTGCTTCAGACTGATGAAAACCTACATCAATAAGCACAGTGGTTAGTTTAAAAAACCAGTTGCGGGAGGTTTGTTCGAGGCTGTATAGGGATTTTCAAAGCCGACAGACACGAGTCTCCCCCTTAGGGCAATATCCGAGTGGTGGGGTCATGTAGACATCTTCATCAAGATCACCTTGCAGCAAAGCATTGTTGACATCAAGTTGATGGATGACTTAACTTTTTGTGGCAGCGACTGCCAATAAGCAGTGAACAGTGGTCATTTTGGCAACTGGAGCAAAGGTTTCATGATAGTCAAGGCCTTCAACATGAGTGTAACCTTTGGCAACTAGCTGAGCTTTGTACCTCTCAACGGAACCTTCAGCTTTGAGTTTAGTTTTGAAAACCTATTTACATCCAATGGGTTTCTTACCAGGAGGAAGAGGCTCAAGAGTCCAAGTGGCATTATCCTCTAAGGCTCGGATCTCAGTAGACATAGCCTTTTGCCAATGATGGTGGCGGACGACAGTGGAGTAACAAGAAGGATCAACGGATGTGGTAAGAGCAGTTAGAAAGGTAATATGAGAAGAAGAAAAACGAGAATAAGAAAGAAAAGCAGATAGAGGATGAGTAGTACCTGAGACTGAAGCAGTCGATGAGGACACAGTGGACTCTGTATGTATCGTCGGGCAAATGTAATCCTGAAGGTATGCTGGTCGAGTAGTGGTGCGTCGAGGGCGAAGAGAGAGAGAAAGTGGAGGAGGTGGTGGTGGGTCAGGTATATTAGTGAAGGAGGGAGGAGAAGGTGGTGGTAATATAGGTTCGGGAACAGGAAGAGAAATAATAGGTAGAGACGAATCGGGAGGAGGAGCGATTTGAAAAGGGAATATTTGTTCATGAAAAATAACATTACGGAAATAAAAAAATGGCTTGGGTATCGAGGTTGTAAAGCTTGTATGCTTTATGTTGATCGAGATACCCAAGAAAGACGTATTTTGAGGCAAGGGGAGAAAATTTGTCACTGGAAGCATGGAGTGCTTGAGCGTAACAAAGACACCCAAATAAAAGCTCAAAGGGAGATTTATTTTGGAGAATATGACTCAGGGTGCAGTTAATAAGATAAGCTGCAGTGAGAACACATTCGTCCCAAAATTTTATGGGTAAATGTGCTTGAAATCGGAGACTACGAACAATATTTAGAAAGTGCCGATGTTTGCGCTCCGCAACACTATTTTGTTGTGGAGTCTTAACACAAGTACGTTCGTGAATGATGCTATGGTCATGGCGATAATTTTGAAATTTGTGAGAAATAAATTCTTGTCCATTATCAGTTCTTATTATTTTAATGGTGGTATTGAACTGATTTTGGATAAGGGCAAAGAAATGCATAAGATGAGTATAAGCTTCAGATTTATATCGCATGAGATAGATCCAAATAGTGCGAGAAAAATCATCAACTATTGTAAGAAAATAATGGGCACCACAAATTGAAGAAGTATGATAACCACTCCATATATCGCAAAAAATACGATTAAATGCAAAAGAACTTTTAGTAGCATGTGAAGGAAAAGGAAGTCAAGTGTGTTTAGAACAAGCACAAACATCACAATCAGAGATAATACAAAGACTATTATTGAAAAGAATAGGAATATTTAAGCGGGAAGGATGACCTAGGCGTTGGTGCCATAAAATCTGATTAGCAAGAGTCTGAGTAGAAAGTGCCGTAACTGGTTAAGGTCGATACACATAAAGTAGATTGCAAAACTCACCCGCTCCAATCAGCCTCGTTGATTGTGGGTCCTGAAAAAAATAATGTGTAGAGGAAAAAAAGACCAAACAAGAATTATTAGTGATGAGTTGGGATACAGAGAGAAGGTTAAAACGAAAAGCAGGGACAAAATAGACATTTGTCAATGTTAGGGATTCGGCCAAATGAATTGACCCAATCCCTTCAATTGGCAAGGAAGCACCATTGGGTAGGCATATTGTCGGCGCATGAGAGGGAGATGAAAGATGAGAAAAAAGGTTCCGATCATGGCACATGTGGTGGCTAGCTCCACTATCCACGATCCACATTTGGTCTTGAGGAAAATAAAAATTTTGGTTAGAATGTTGAAGGAGGTAAGGAGAGGGAGGTGGATTGGAAGAGGAAGAGGAAGCCATTAGGCGTTTAAGGTGAGGTCAGAAACGCTGGGCTGATACCATGTTAAGAAGTGAATTCTATATTTCTGGAAGTGCATTTTTACAATGTAAGAATGTGTAAATAAATAGATACATGCCCAGTTCTCTATGGTAACTATAAAAAATGGAAATAATTATAATTAAATGTCTAATTACCTAAGATCAAGCAATTGCTAATTTGGTAGAATTGTGAGAATATTTGATTCTGTCAATATGTGTCATTAGGTGCGGCAGCATGGGCGATATTGAGTAGTGGTTGTTAGTGAGAACTGAGAATAGTTAGGTGAAGTATGTGAAGTGGAGGAGGATAGTGGAGGTCAGCTGATTGTTTGAAGGGAACGGAAGGTCTCCTTGTTAAAGTCTAACATGTCAAGCGATGTACATGCGTCAAGTATGATGGGTCATTCAACAACGTCATTTTGTTCGCAAAAAAACTTATGGAGAATCTTTATAAAAAACACAGAAAGCACGAAAGGAATCATGTTTACTTTCCATTTGGATGATTTGGACTATTTGGTTTGTTCTACATTCTCTATTTGGCTTGTTCTGAATGAATTGATTTGATTTGGATGGAAGGGTATTTTAGGCTTCTTAGATTTAAAGTAAGGGCATTTTAGTCTATCGCGTGGTATGTAGCTGAGGAATTTTAAACGTTTGGTCTAACGTCATAAAATACGTAGTAGAGGCATTTTGGTCAATCAACTATATACATCAAACCTATGCTGTACTGTCTAAACTCTCTCATTATTAAAAAATGGAATTTGGAATTTTTTAGAATATTTTCTTTTTCTAAAACTTCTTTTTTACAGCGGAGAGGTTTTTGAGTCTTTGCCGATGTTGGAGGGATTCGATAGATTTTAAAAAATTTAGAAATAATATTTGTAATCGTAAAGTGCGTAAGTCTTGCGCAATTATTTTAAAAAAAATGAGTAAATATAAGACCCAAACGAAAAAAAAAATTAATTTTTTAATAATAAATCACATTCTTTTTCAAAACGATTACGTGATATTTGCACAATCCACGACTGTATATAGTATAACTCTTTAAAATTTGGGATAATAAGTTTGGTAGACCTTTTACGGATGGCCATTAATGGGAGAGGGTTATTTTGAAATTTTGTTGATATTTTAAGGGTAAAAACAAATAGGGGATAGGGCCGTTGAACTTTTTAAATTAGGGGCCGCCTCGCGTTAGTGATGCTAAAGTCCAAGCAGCTTATTGATGATATTAAATATTCATGTTGAATTCATATATTGTGCTGCATGGATCCTTCTCCTGAAAACCTTTGCCCTCGTAATTGTTTATTTCTGACAACCTTAAACTAATTGGGGGAAAGGTGAATAGTTCTGCTAAGCTAACAGCTAAAACAGTTGCATTCTATTGTTCCATTAAGGAAAGTGTACTTTGAATTCTGCTATATTTGGTTATCAAGGACAGGACGGCCACGCAGCTGGTAATAACAGCTATCCAAATTGAACTCATTCTAGGAAATTTGTCTGGCTGTCAGGTTAGCCTACCTAAGAAGGGAATGCTCAAGTACAAGCTATGCTTATAGATGATATTAAATATTATTCATGTTGAGTTCATATATAGCGTTGGATCCTTCTCCTTATAACAACCTTTCCCTGTCTAACAACTAATTTAAACTAATATTTTTACGGTGATCACCTTCTCTTTCATTAATCAAAATAAATAAAAAGACAAGATTAATGCATGTTACAAAGTATTGACATAGCAAACCTAAAGAGAAGAAAATAACCCTAATATATAGCTAGTTGAGACATATTCTAACAACTTATACATATGTTGTTGTCCTCCGCACCCTACCATTTTTCGGTTAATTATCGGAATTAATGTTTGATACACGGAATGAATTCACGGGACTTGCGTGCAAGTCCCATCCCGTGCAACTCAGCCTATTTATAATGTGGCACTGGAAGACCTATTCATCTCCACTTGGGAAACTTCAGTACCCTTAAGCAAATAAGCAAACATTGATCTTTGCTACGTACTCATGGAGGCTTTACGTCCAAACTCTTTTTCTTTGGCATACAGAAAGGTTGTAAGGGTCCCTGAGAGTGAGAAGCAAGATCGCTGCTCGTGGAAAAGGTGGAATATAAGTAGCATAGGCTACAGCCCAGCCAGCAGGCCCAATGCATCAAAATCTTTATATAGAACATCAAAATCTTATGGTGTTGCTACAGTAAATGCTACTGCGAGTTTGGATTCAAACCCTAATAACAGGATGATCAGGAAGATCCAAGGAACCTCTACTTTAGTGAAGATGATTAATGAAGACATTGAAGTCGTAAATTTTTTAAGAGGGAAGAATTTTTTCATTACGGGTGCTACTGGATTCTTGGCCAAAGGTATACTCTTACTAATGCTTGTATGATATTCTTGGCCATGGACTGATGTTTTCTATATGCATGCAGTGCTCATTGAGAAGATTGTACGAGCAGTGCCAGATGTGGGTAAGATATTTGTTTTGATCAGGGCAAAAAACAAGGAATCTGCAAATGAAAGATTACAAAGCGAAGTACGTGTTAATTTTTTGTCAATAATATTAATTCGTATCAATTACAAAGATTACAGTTCGTATCAATTAAGATTCGAACCACATAATTAATTAATCACGCGCGTGCGTGTTTCTCGATCTCTAAAATTGAATCACCTAATAATTCGATCAAGAAGTTAAGTAAAGTGGACCTCTAATATTAATTTCTAGTAATGTTTGTGTTCAGATACTAAATGCTGAGCTGTTCAAGTGTCTCCGGCAAGTACATGGGAAATCCTATCAAGACTTCATGTTGAGCAAACTGGTGACTGTAGTTGGTGATGTCCGAAAGCATAATCTGGGTTTAGATGCAGAAGTGGCTGATGTGATTAGAAAAGAAGCCAATATTATTGTAAATTCTGCAGCTACTACAGATTTCCGTGAAAGGTTGTATATATGAATCTGTTTGTATTGATCATACTTATTGCAACTGTATTTACATATATAAAGATCATCTACCAATCAATTATTATGCATTTTTCTTTGGAAAAGCAGATTTGATGTTGCTGTTGATATCAACATAAGAGGTCCTTCTCTGCTGATGAGCTTTGCGAAGACGTGCAGGAAACTTGAGGTCTTCTTGCATGTATCAACGGGTACACAAGAGGAATTAATTAGCTTATGAGCTTATGTTCTTTTACAGGCTCGTTTAGATAGTAAAAGTGTTTAATCTTATCTCATTATTACATTTTTTTCAAATTCTCACGCAAAATATACATTATAAGAAAACTGCTTATTTGTAACCAGTCATTTCCAGCGAAAATGACTATTTTCTACTAAAATGAATCTGTTTTTATAATTAACAAATAGTTATTTTCGTTGTAAATAATCCGTCACAAATTCTTATTTTTCTTGTAGTGAAATATAATAAACAGTTGATCAACTTTTTCAAATCTAAAAACAATAATAATATTCTAATAATATTTTATTCATCTCATCTCAACTCACTATCCAAACGACATCTTAATGGTCTCAATATCACCTATCATTATCCAAGTATTGCTATGATTTATGTCCAATGTTTTTAGAACAGTAATATAGTTATGAATTTTTGTTCACTCGCGAACGTACGTACAGCTTATGTTCATGGAGTAGGAGAAGGAATATTTATGGAAGAGTCACTTCGCAAGGAGGGCGCTACCCCTTCAAGTTCCTTCCCTACTTTGGACGTCAACCTTGAAATGAAGTTGGCTTTGGATTCCTTAGAAGATTTTAAAAATAAAGGACTGACACGGAAAATGAAAGAATTTGGCTTGGAGAGGTAAGAAGTTTCTTCTTTTTATCTTTTCTTTCAAAGTGAATATTTGCGACGTCTATATTTTGGCTGAAGTTTTTCATTCCGAATTTCCAATAGTACTATATATGATACTCTTGTGGTTTGTATGCCCAGTTCCCACGACAAAACGGAGGGTCTTTTTTTCTTTTTTTTTTTTTATGTATAAAAAAATTAAGCATTTATTGAAAAATAAATCTAATATACTCTAATAAGACACATCAAATTACAACTTTTTATTTTATAATTCTCTTTGTGACTGCAATAATTCTTAAGTGAATATATTATTCAACTATATATAGGCTACAAGAACATACTACTTTTTTGCCTTGATTATATATTAAATAAAAGAGAGTGCAATATTAATGTTTAGCAATTTCATTATTAGGGCACGAAAACACGGGTGGAAAGATACATATTCCTTCACTAAGGCTATGGGAGAAATGGCAATGGGAGAAATTAAAGGAGACCTTCCAATGGTAATTGTTCGACCAAGTGTTATTGAGAGCACTTATAAAGAGCCATTCCCTGGATGGATAGAAGGGATTAGGTATGTCTTTATTGATTATTCAACTAGTTCTTAGCCATTAAATGCAAGTAAAATGATTTCTACTGTCTCAGATGTGCAAGTCTCGCGTCTCTTTGAAAAAAATGGACAAATCTAAGATCCATATAAAAAAAAACTTACATTTTAATGGTGTGTCCCAAGATTTCTAAAAGAAAAAATCTACACAACCTCCACACATCACACTTTTTTTAATTTTTATTATTTTTTTCTTTTATCAAATATTTAATATATGAATAATGAATAGAAGAATTGAATTAGTTTTAAAAAAATAAACTCAAAAAAAATTTTAAAAAAATATTAAAAAATTAAAAAATTAAAAAAAATGTTGTGTATGGAGGTTGAGGAGGTTGTGTAGCATTGTTCTTTCTAAAAACGAGTGTGCGAGATTTGCATGCCTTGCAAATTCTAGAACTGTATCGATATCTAGCATTATTCTAATTGCAAATGCTCTTGTTAACACTTGAGATGACTCTCTTTTATTTCCTTTTAAGAATGATTGACCCAATCATTTCCTCCTACGGAAAAGGGCAGCTCACGGGTTTTCCAATTGATCTAAATGGGGTATCCGACATTGTGAGTAATATTACTTTTTCCCTGCTACTATTCCACACAAGTATATGGTTACAGCATGGATCAAGATTCTCTATAATCGTTTTATTCAAATACTTTCTACCATTGGAAGATAAGCAATATACATAATATGTGGACTCTACAACATTAAAAAATTGCAACGGAGTTTACGTATTATACATATACCTCTCCAAATTATAGAAAATAATTAAAAAATTATAGAGAATCATGATATGTCCAGCAATACTTGTACAAATTAATTCTCCCACGAACTTACATGGTGGCCGCTAATTGTAGGTCCCTGCTGACATGGTTGTGAATGCCACCTTGGCAGCCATAACAAGGCATGGAATGGCCGGAAAGGGAGACATGAACATCTACCATGTTGCCTCTTCAGTAGCCAACCCCTTACTCCTAAAAGATCTTTTTACATTTTTCAGTGATCACTTTATTTCATCTCCCTGGATCGACTCCGAGGGTAGGCCAACCCATGTAAAACCCATCAAAATGTTCGGCTCCATGGATGAATTTTCTGCTCACATTTCGCGAGATACAATTCAGCAAAATTCAAATTGGAAACTGCCTCAGGAATTTGAAAAATATAGTTGCAGAAAATTGGTTGAGAGGGCAAAGTACCTGGCCAATATATATGAGCCATACATGTTCTACCCAGGAAGGTATGATCCTGATCAAATGATATTGTTTCCCTCTTGCATGTATGAAGATATGTCATCTTCTGTTCTAGTAAATAAAGCACTACAATGCATGCATGCAGGTTTGATAACAGCAATGCCCAGAGATTGATGGGAAGAATGTCTGAGGAAGAAAAGAGTATGTTTGGTTTTGATGTGAGGAGCATAGATTGGAAAGACTACATCCTTAATGTCCATATACCTGGTCTAAGGACGCATGCCATGAAGGAGAAAGCTGGAATGTCTAATTAGTAATTAACCCATGTGAATCTTATTCCATGGTATCCCTGGATTTCTTAAGAAATAAATGCTAGCAGCTTGCTGCCACCTTTGTTTTTTCTTTTTCTAGTCACCTATATGAGTGGATGGCAGAGTTCTTCACTCTTTTTTTTTTTTTTTCAATAATAAATAATGTAGGTTTATTTTATTCTACTCTATAAATCGAGTTAATGTAAACACAATAATTATTGTGAGATCCATTAAAATTATAAAAAAAATAAAGTCAAAACACAAATTGTAATACTCAGACATTAATCACCCACTTAATATCTTAATATTATCGAAATAGATGCTGATTCACTACCTTAATAAAGTAAACAAAAATGGAGGATACTAGCCAAGTTAGAATTTATATATACAAGTTATATATATATAAATATATATATAAGTTAATCTATGGTTATTTATCCTCAAACAACAGCGCCTAACACTACAACAAATTTGACTTTTAGGGTTGAACTTACTTTTAGGGACTAAATTTAAATTTCATCCCAAAAAATGGATGAATTTACAAAACCGTTCGACCAGATAAATATCTGGTTGAATAGGATCTTCTATGACGAATTAGATCATCTCAAAACGTTTTGTCCGTTCAAACGGAAAAAAATCCGGTCGAACATACAAATTTTGGTGGGGAAGTAATTTATTTTGCTGATGAAAGTTTAAAACCGTTCGAATGTAAATTTTTTGTTCGAAAGGGAAAGATTTGGTAGCAAAATCTGGCAGGAAGGTTTCTAGACCGTTCGAATGGAACATATTAGTTCAAACATATTCGAACACCACAATTATACATTCGAACGTATAATAATAATATCTATACGTAACTCAAAATATAAAAAATGTATATATATCATATATACGAATTCATGAATTAATTTTCTGTAATTAATTTAAAAATATTTTGATGATTTCTTTTATGTTAAATAAGATTTTTAGTTAAATAAATATTATCAGTCATACACTACATAATATAAATCAATAATTAATCTAGAAAAGACAAAAAATATTTCATTCATAATTAAAGCAAATTATCAAAACACCATATACTGTCCATAACTTCAACAAAAAAAATATAAATAAAAAATAGAAACTACTGTGATCTGAGGTCTCTACACACACCCTCGACTGCAGCTAATCGTCTATCTACCTGGCTTAGTCGAGTATTGAGCATGATCTGAGTTGCATTACTGTCTTAAATCTCTATACGACACTCAGAGATGCTAGCATTAATCTCTGTACGTAACTCAGAGATGCTAGCAGTAATCTCTATACGCAACTCAGGCATGGCAGTATGCACTGCATCGATCACTGCTAATGTGTGTATGCCGATCTCAGCACGCAGTATGTTGGCTATCTCCACCGAGTATATGTGCGTTGTGGTGCCCCAACTTCCATGTACGGACACACACAGAAATCGAGACACCTAGGATGATGACAACACGGTCACGCACCCCATCGACATGTGCTGAGTGTGTGCAATGCAACACGTGTACAATAAACAAACGCAGCGGAAAGGTTAAGTCAAATAACTAAGTACTAGAGTTTAATACAATACAAAGTACTGAAAATCCACATGTCAACATAATACGATTTTTGTTTACAAAACAACATCAAATCAAATTAAATACAGTAAGCAAAAGCGGCAATAATCTTCAACACAAAATATAGCCAGTGTCCCTACTCCTTAGGTGGAGCCGCATCCTTGGGCTCAGCCTCATCAAAACCTGCATCAAAATCTACATTACCAAAAAAATGGTACCGTAGATAAGTAAAACCCAAAAAGCTCCAAGACAATAAATATATTAAAAACCACTAATGCTATGCATGCACATGATGACCCAAGCGTAAAACTCGAGAAAAACATCATTTCTCGAAAATCATAATTTTTCCCATACACGCAAAAAAAAAACCATTTGGTACAAAACTAAAACCAGGAATAATTACATTAATTTCAATTTTAACCGTATGCACAATGGCCTCCCCTAGGAACCATCCACATACTCTGGCTTCCCATCTTCACCCCACAGGTAACAACTGTGCAAGTGATACATGAGTGATGCCCAGTTCCGCGCCCACCGCATACATAGCCAGGCATCCTCTGAGCCCCGCCAGCCTGAGGAGTCACGGAGTCGGATTGATAGCGCTACCATCCCGTCCAAGTCTCCGGAAAAAGCCCCAGGGGACGACACTCAGTATATTCTGCTCCCGAGTGTCCAGAGGAGTTTCACCGAGATAATATCCCATCTCGGCTTGGGGGTGATACACACGCACCCGAAAAAGCCTTAAATACAATTTCTCAAATCACACACACCCATGCATGTGTGCACAATGCCATGAAAGCAACAGATTACCAACAACCAACAGTTATCAGTACAACCAGATAACCAATTCACAGTTTATAAAATAGGTTAGTGCAAAAATATATTAAAGTCTTAAAAGTCTTTTGGAGAAATACTTACAGTGCTTGATAATAATTTAGGAGGATCACGGAGGAACTAGAAGCACCAAAACAGCAACTTCACAGTGTAAAAACACTGTGGCCGAATACACTTTAAACCCAAATTCCAATGGAGTCACACAAAGACTTGAAATTGATAGGGTAGGACCTAATGAGGTCGGTGAAGCTAATGGTATCGAAAGTTGGCCATGGGTGGCTGCTGAAACGGCGGTTTAAGGCCACGAAGTACAAATCGGAGAGGGTGTTCGTAGGGGCGACTCCGGTGACGGATCGGGGCCAAAAATGGGTCGGTTAGGACGGCAAGGTACCGGTGAAGAAATGGTGGCCAATGGTGGCCGGACGGCGGCGGAACGGCGAGGAGAAGCCTACGGCTTCGCACATCTACTGGTGGCTAACGGCCACGTTAGCCGGCCTGAAAATTTATGGGTGAGGTCGCCGGTGGCTGAGGAACCGAACGGCACCGGCAGTGTCGACCACGGCGGCCGGCAACGGCAACGGCAAGGGCAAACCAGACTGGACGTGAGAGAGGAGAGAGAGAGAGAGGGTGCGAGCTGGGAGAGAGAAGATACGAGCGGGAGAGAGGAAATCCGGAAGAAAAAGAGGGAAAAAGAAAAGAAGAGGAAAAGAAAAGATAGGGAAAAGAAATGAGATCCAATCCTCACAACTTTTGGGTCACAACTGATCCTCAAAAAAACTATTTTTAAAACAGCAAATTAAATAAATTAGAATAAACTCAAAACTAATTAAAATAAAATATCAAACTCCAGTAATAAACATACTTTAAAATAAAAGGCAATTAAATTGTAGAACACTAATTAAAATCATAAAAGCACATTAAACTAATCTTGCGTAAACTCGTTTAAATTAAATTAAACGGCTCAAAAATAAATATTAAATTAAAAAGTCCTTCAATAAAAAGCACGTAAAAACCGGGGTGTTACATGCGTGATGCCTCGACCTGTGTAGATGCCTCACCAGTCGATACTCCAGGATCTCCCAGCTGTGCATCTCTCTGAATATCAGCCCAGTCAGGAACAATTCCATGAAAACGAAATCTCAAGTGTCTCGTGCTTCATGACAAGGTAGTGTTGTTGATTGGATCCCATGCAGGCTCGGCAACATCTGGCATGACCCCGGAATGTAGCAAAAATCGAGTGATCAGGATCCCGAACGGCAGTATATTTGTCATAATGTATCGAGCCTCTTATAAGATCCTCTCAAATATATACCCCACGAGGTCGATCAGAATGCCACGAGCAACTCGTATCATAAATTTCACTCGATCCATGCCAACCTCGGTCTTGTGCTGTCGATGGTCAATATTGTTGACGATGATCAGATTCATGATTTTTAAGAAAGAAGATAAATCGGCCTGCTTAATACTCTTTGTTCCATTGTACACTGGAGCATCTAAACCAACAATCAAGTCTCTGACCTCATGATCAGCAAGTGTATTGATTGAACTGCATTATTGCATATTTTACACGTTTAAAACCAATAAATTTTAATTGTTTTATTATTTTATCATTGGTTTTAGATGGATAAATTGATTAAGAGGCATAAATCCAAGTTGTGAATTAAATTGATTAAAAGCATAGTTTATACTTGATTTTATAACTTGTGATTTATTTGGACAATAATTTCTCATGCACAACACACTCTTAAATTTTATTTTCATCTCTTGTTTAATTTTATTTATTTTCTTTATTTTATTTTATTTTA
>QEOT01001732.1:318299-414948 GCA_003123785.1 Pterocarya stenoptera | reverse complement strand
AAAGAAAAAAGAAAGAGAAGAGAAGGCAGTGCACGCTGGCGACGCACGAAGCCGAAGAAGAAAAAAGGAAAAAGAAAAGAAAAAGAAGAAGAAAGAGACGGGCGATGCATGTGGAAACAGAGGGAAGAAAAGAAAAAGAAAGAAAAGTAAACATGCACATGCATCACTGGGCGACAAGATGATCAGTAGAAAAAAAAAAGAAATGAAAAGATGCAGATGAAACCAAATTGATGCGCACATGGGTGCGGAAACAAGCATCACAGTGCAAACTTCATGCCTATATAAGGCTTAGAGACAGTAGAGTGTGAGGGGAGGCAGATGTTAGACGCCCAGTAGAGTCTGGGTGTGTGAGACACCCAGTAGAGTAGTTTAGGAGTAGTCTGTAGATTTTTAGGAGAAAGTGCAGATGAAGTGAGGGAGTTCGGTGATGCAGTTGAGAGCCTAAATGGACCAACTGTGTTATCGAACTGTTCTCCTTTATCTGTAGTCTCCACTTTTATTTTATTTTATTTGTTTTTATTTTAATTTATGTCATTTAAATTTATGCACTTTAAATTAATGTCCTTTATTTTTTTTAGCACTTTTAATTCTTGCAATTGATTGGTATTGTTATTAGAAACTTTGATTATCTATATATTTCTCTTGATTCATTGTGATTTTCGAATACAGTGAATGCTTGAAAAATCCCTGTGATAATTAATTGGATTTATAGATATCTCTACCATCAATCCTGCACTTTTATTTTAGATCAGCAATAAAATTCATAATTGTGAGTTTGATTAATTGATTGGTATTTTTAGAAACGTTGATTATCTATATACTTTTCTTGATTCATTGTGATTTCCGAATACAGTGAATGCTTGAGAAATCCCTGTGGTAATCAATTGGACTTGTGAATGTCTCTACCATCAATTATTCAGACTTAACATTTAGTGATTAATTTTCTTGGGCTTAATTGATAAATCTTCCAGTTAGACAGAATCATTATTCTAGTCTAACTGAGTTAATTTTATTTTTCAGTACTTTTAATTTCTGCACTTTTATTTCACAGTCCTTTATTTTACTGTCCTCTATTTTCTGCAATTTAATTTTCTGCACCTTAATTTCCAGCACTTTTATTTTTTTTGTCATTTAATTTTCTATTATTTATTTTCTGCAATTTATTTGATGCCATTTAATTTTCCAGTAAATTTAAATTCCAGTCCTTTAATTTCTAGCAATTTAAATTCACAGTCTCGCGTTTTAATTTCTTTAATTTTCACTGTGAACTCAAACAATCAAATCAACAAAATGAATCTGGTTTGCAACCAGTAAATCCTCTTTTCACTGCTCATTTCCATCCATTGTACATATCATCTGTTTTTATTTTTATTTTCCCATCGTAAATATTTCTACCATTTTTCACGAGTTTATTTTTAGCACTTTCCCTGTGGAGACGATCTAGGAATTTATTCCTAATTACTACTCGACACGCTCCTGCACTTGGGATAGCCTTTTGTGCTGCTCATTTCCGAACGAGTCATGTATCGATCTCATCTGTGTAAATTGGAGCCTGGTCCTGAGCCATCTCTGCTTCACTTGAAGGATATGACTCTCTAGGTAGCAGGTTCGGATAGGCATCGACCAACTTAGGAATACTAAGATATGTAGCGAGTCCGTCCGCTGAAAATATAACAAGAGCTCCTCGGACACAGATCCTCTATGCCCCTCCATCGTCTGGGTTGGCACCACCGAGCTCTTTATAGAACTCAGCAACTATGTCAAAATAGGAAATGAGAGCCATTGCTTCTTCTTGCTGATCTAGAATTGGTGCCCAACCACGATCATTGAATACTGTTGGGAGGGAATGACCCTCCCATATAAGAGTTACAAAATCAGACAGTTTTACCTGCCGCTCCAGTAAAACAGTCCATTCTCGAACTGTTTGGATGGAAGGTTCGCCTAATTTGCCACGTTTACGGCCCCTATAAGACATTATTATGAACCTGAAATTTAAAAATAAACTATATATTCAACATTAGTGATAAAATCTAATATGAGAAAATATTCACAAAATTATATAATAATAGCAATTTAATAAATTAATTGCTAAAACAATTTAATAAAACCATGAAAATAAATAATAAGTTAATATAAAATTATTTGTTCGAAAGGTATATTTAGTGATCGAACGGATACTAAAATGTTTGACCGGGCAAAAAAGAGGTCGAACGGACAATATCTTGTTTGGGTCAAACCGTTTGAACCTCAAAAAAGTGTTCGATTGGACATGTTAAACCCGTTCGAACAGAAAACAGATTGAGCTCGCTGATGGTTGAGTCAACTCAGCAGCCATGAAAATAGATTAAATACATCGATTCGGTTGGTTTCTTCGACAAAACACATACTACTCTTCATTTCTAAACATCCTACGGTGGATTTGTGGTGTTCAACGATGCCTATTGATGGAAAAATATAATTTTTCTAAAGAAAATGAATAAAACGATAAAACGATAAAAATAAATGGTAAAATAACTTATAAAGAGCATACATTCACTTAGGAGGATGAGTGTTCGACGTGGGTGGTGATTACGGCGGCGATTGATGGGCGTTCAAACGTTTTCTCTTGATTTTCAATGGTTGGGGACGACGGCGTTGAAATGCCTTCGCCCGCGATAACTTATATGTACAGAACCGTTCAAACGGTATATTTAACCAGTTGAACGGTTTTAAAGAACTATTCGATCGGTGGTTTTTACCAATCGAACTATATTTGTTTCAAATTTAGTACAAATGTGTATTATAGTATGTTATAATTAGTATTTGTTTTAAATAAAATTTATAATGCTATAATTTAGATTAATGTATATATTATTATAGTAGATTATATATACTGTAATATATATGCAATATTATAGTATATTATATATATATATACTATGATAGTATAATACTTTAAATGAAAACATAATAATATATACATATATATATATTATGTATATAATATTTTATATTATATATGATAATATATATATATAATACTATATACTACTATATATATGAGTTTATACTTAACTAATATATATCATACTATATATTCCATAATACTTTACTATGCTATATATGATACTATATATATGAGAGTATAGATTACTAATATATATGATCTTACAAATTTCTCTATACTTTACTATCCTATAATATATATGATTCTATAAGGATAGTTAAAATACACTTAATATTGAATATACTAAGGATACTTAAAATTTAATATACTAAGGATACTTAAAATACACTTAATATTAAAAAACATATTAATTATTATATTTACAATACACTTAATATTTAGGATATTAAGGATACTTTTAATACACTTAGTATTTTGCATACTTAAAATACATAATAATTAAAGATTTGTAGATTCTCGTATCTTGTATTGTTAATGTGTTTTAATTTCGTATCTTGTACTTTGCATTGAAATAAACCTTAGACCCGTTCGAGAATTATCAATCCTATTGAACGGTTGATTGATAATTCTTGAATTGTCCAGAGTGGACAGTTTAGAATTGTAAGATCATTCTCGCAAACTATCCAACTATATCTTTTGCGTTCGACATTATGATTTTGGTAGTCATCCCTTATTGTTCTTTGGATATGCAGTTTCGGTAATAGTGTATCGAGTTATTACTCGGTGCGCACGCCCAAACGAGCATATTTGGGGAATTATGGAGAGATGCTACCGAAATTTTGTTGGACGTGACAGATAATAGTTGGTTGGTTGGCGATTATCTTATAATTTTGAATAGGATAGGACCAACTATCCTGTGAAAGGAAGAAATTTAAATATGTTTTTGCAATGATTTGTTTCTTGATGCATGTGACTGTTTGCAATATTAGACATGGATAAAACTACGATGCGAGCTAAAGATCGGTTGAGTAAGGATTACAATGTATATGCTGAAGGTGTTAAGAAATTTTTGGAGTTCGCATCCTGTACAATTGACAATAACAGTCGTATTAGATGCCCATGCTGACAAAGGTATTTGGGGAACCTTTGTTTGTTTCTCATAAGATAGAATTGGTTAGAGAGCATTTGTTTTTCAAAGGTATTGATCAAGGTTATACCAATTGGGTCTTACATGGGGAACCGTATCCAATGTCATTTGAACTTTGAGATGAAGGTGAAGACATCGATGAAGATGTACATCCTGAGGTTGTTGGTGACGATTTTAAAGAGGATATGGAGCAAATGCTGGGCGACATTAGTGCGAGAATGTTTATGGACGAAGGTGATACAGACCAATCAAATTCAAATGCCTCAGGCCATAACACTTTTACCCACTTGTGGAATTATTCACATCGTGAATTATATCCAGGATGTAGAAGGCGTAGTAAGTTGTCATTTACAGTTAGACTGCTTCATATAAAATTCATGTATTGAATATCTATTAAGGCTGTCAATATGTTGCTCGAGCTATTTAAAGAGGCATTTCCATCAGACAATATTTTACCCCACAACTTCTACGAAGAAAAACAGTTGAAAAGAGGACTCAGGTTTGATTATAATATAATACATGCGTAAGAATGATTGTGTGTTATTTTGGCAAGAGAATGAACAGCTGAACGAGTGTCCTGTTTGCCAGGAATCAAGATGGACAAGTGAGAAGCAGAATGTGCCGCGGAAGGTCGTACTCCACTTTCCATTGATACCTAGATTACAAAGGTTATTTATGTCACGTTCAATGGCTGTGGACATGACATGGTACTCATCATCTAGAGTCAGGAATGATAATGTTTTGTCACATCCTACGAACTCTCAAGTTTGGAAGGAATTTGACCTGGAACACCCATGGTTTGCTAAAGAACCTCATAATGTTTGACTTAGGTTAGCAACAGATGGATTTAACCTATTTGGGAACATGAGTACTAGTCATAGTACTTGACCAGTTATACTTATGTCGTACAATCTACCACCGTGGAAGTGTATGAAAAATCCAAATTTCATGATGAGTTTGCTCATTCCAGGTCCAAGATCACCGGGAAATGATATAGACATACACTTACAGCTACTAATAGCATAATTGAAAGATTTGTGGGAGAATGGGGTCTTAACATTTGATTCATCAATAGGCAAGTCGTTCAAGATGCATGTTGTGGTGTTATGGACAATAAATAATTTTTCCGCTTATAGAAACTTGTTTGGTTAGAGTACTAAGGGGAAATTGGCATGTCCGACTTGTAACAAACATACCCAATCTGAATGACTTATGTGTGGGAGGAAACTATGCTTCTTGGGCCATCGTCAATTTTTACCTGGTGACCATAGATGGTGTGGAAATGGTAAGATGTTTGATGGCACTATTGAATGGGGGCACTCTCCACCATTCTTGTCTGGAGAAGATGTTATTGCACAATTTGTGGATGTTGGAAGTAATAATTTTGGTAAAAAACAACAAAAGAGAAAATAAAGTGCGAATGAGTTGAATTGGATAAGGAAGAGTATATTTTTTGAACTCCCATACTAGTCGACGTTAAAGTTGCGGCATAATCTAGATGTTATGCATATTGAGAAAAATATATGCGAGTCCGTATTAGAAACATTGGTGTCAATTGAAGGTAAAACAAATGATAATATAAACTCAGGGAAAGATCTAAAGTAGTTGGGAATCAAACCTGAAATGCACGTGCAACAAAGTGGTTCGTCTGTCTACATGCCAATTGGGTGGTATGCATTGTCAAGGAATGAAAGGTCTACATTTTGTGAGTTGTTACAGAAGATTAAATTACCAGACGGGTATGCTTCGAATCTAACAAGGTGTGTGCAAACAAATGACTGAAAAATTACTGGACTAAAAAATAATGATTGTCATGTATTTTTACGACGTATTTTGCATGTTGGTATCCGTGGGTTCTTGACGAGAGATGTGTGGGATGCATTAATTGAGTTGGGTGCTTTTTTTAAAGACTTATGTGCTAGAACGTTGAATGTAGAAACTTTGGATCGTATGGAATGAGAAATTGTTATAATATTGTATAAGCTTGAAAGTATTTACCCATCTTCATTTTTCAACATCATGGTTCACTTAGCCATTCATTTTCCACGTGAGGCTCGACTTGCAGGACCAGTCCAATATAGATGGATGTATCCCATTGAACGTTTTCTTGGAAAGTTGAAACGCACAGTGGGTAACAAGGCCCGCCCAGAATGATCAATTGCAGAAACATATATTGATGATGAGTGGCATACATATTGTTCCAAATACTTCCACAGCGTTGACACAAGGTTTGATCGGCTAGAAAGAAATTTTGATGTTGACCAAGCGAGACAACGGAAAGGGTTTTTTGTATTTTCTCAACAAGTACGTCCACTTGGTGCTCAGCATGGTTATGATTTGTGTGGAATGGAGTTCGACAAAGCTCAGTGGTATGTGCTAAACAATTGCCTTGAGATATAAAGCCACTTGAACTAAGTACAAATTAATTGTTAATTAATCATTGAATTTACTTATTAAACAATTATAAGAATATACTTATTGTTGGTAATGTTTATTTTTAGTGATCATATTAATGTGCTCAAAGAAGTGGGAGTAAATGATATAGACCAGAGAGACATGAACAGGAGTTCCTGATATGGTTCGAACAATGGGTAATGACATTAATATATATGCGATTTTGCACTAAATTAAAAAAATAGATTAAATTGTTAACGGTTGAATGTTAATATTTTATTTAATATGTAGGTTGTACAAATACATGCAAGTAATCCGAACGATATATCAGACGAACTATATGCACCGGCGCTTGGCCCCTCGAGACGCGCTGCTCGATATTTTGCATGTATTTCTCAAGGAAGTAGGTATCACACAATTGATCGAGAACTTTATAGGAAAACACAAAATAGTTATGTCTTTGTCTAACGGAGTCATGATGGAGACAATGTTGATTTCTATGGAGTTATCGTAGATATAAGTGGAATGAGATATGTGGGGGAGCTTGTGGTTTATATATTTAAGTATGATTGGTGGGATTTAAGTAATCCTCGAAGGGGAAAATACCACGATGAATATTTTCTGAGTATTAATACATCAAGAGAATGGTATAAAGATGATCCTTTTATTTTGGCTTCCCAAGCATCTCAAGTATTCTATTTAGACGATTCAGAGCTAGGAAATCAATGGCAAGTAGTACAAAAATTTTCTTCTAGAAATATTTATGACGTTATCCCTGAAGCGGAGGGACAAGATGAAGAAGAAGATGATCCTTCTACTCAAGAAGCATACCAAGAGAGTCAACCTGCCATTAACTTATTTGTAAATTTGAGCCAGTATAAGATGATCACATTACATAGGGAAGATAGAGGCTGAAAAAGTTGATGGACAGTTGATCAAAGTCTTGAGTCATCTGAAGTATCTATAGATGATGATGATGAGAGGGAATCTACAGATGAAACTGATATAAATGATTGACCGATTTTGTGTTCACGTTATACAGTATCTTGCAATTATGCCACCAAAGAGGAAGAAAATTCGCATCCCATCTCCACCTGTTTCTAACTCTCCATCTGACTCACCATTAGAGACTGACTCTACGAAACAAAGTAAATAGCTATTACTCATTTTTTCAATTAAGATAATTGATAATTGATACGAGTTAAATAACTAAATATTATTTTATAGATATAACAGTACAATCTCATCACAGACGAGGCATTACTAGAGGCTTGACGTTGGAGAAATTTCGTAAAGTGGGTAAAATTAAGGTTAACATTCCTGACGTACATACCGGAGGCTAAGAGCAACAAGCAGCTTGACTTGCATCACATGTGGGTGCTCTTATATGGACTTATGCACCTTTGGCAACGAGTTCATGGCATAAAGTCCCATAAGATGTGAAAGAGCTTATAAAGAAGCATTGCTTGATACGTAATATTTAAAAAATAAATTTATATTGATATTATTTTATATTTTAAATGATAAGATCTTTGTGTATATACTTTTTCAACGATGACTTCGAACTAAATTTTGGTCGGAGAGAGTAGTGTAAGACTGTCGATGAGCTGATATGTAATGCATTCCGCAAGTATAAGGTGAGGTGTCACGAGCATTACAAGAAGTACGACAACAAGGAAGATGCACACCAGCATCCATTTTAAGATGTCCGACCTGAAGATTGAGAAAAACTTTGCGACATGTTTGAGGATTCATTATATAAGGTAAATTAAATGAATTCTTTATGTGTCCTATTTGTAATTTTCACTTACTAATTTTTACAACTTTTATGCAAGAGCGAAGTTTTATAAACAAAACAAATAGATCGAAATTGAAGATTCATCATCATACAGGCTCAAGATCTTTCCATCGCCTCTCTCTAAAATTGGTAATGTACTATTTTTTTTTATTCTATATAGTTTGCTTTTAATATTGACGTTATATCTTAACAATGTCTCTGGTAGAACAAGTCAAACACTAATTATGATCTGACAAAATTATATGCTGCATCACATACTAATAGTAATGGAGAGTGGACTTATCCTGATGCTTATGAGAATTATGTAAGTATTATAATTTATTTTAATTAAACATATTTAAATTATTGTGTCAATATTAATTTTATATGTTGTGTATAGGATAAAATGGTTGCCCACCGTGCTGAAGCTGCATCAGATCAGAATTCATCAACAAGTAATCTTGAAATTTTTACACAAGTTCTAAGTCAGCGTTCAAAATATTTGAGGGGTTTGGGTTGCTGTGTAAAGCCTTCAGGCTCTTCATCAACGTCAAATACTATTGTCATTGCATTAAAGAATGTGAATTTTAGGATCAAAAAATTGGTTGCAAAACAGTATGAACTAGAGGCTTAATTGATGAAATAAGCAGACATGGAGATGCGCATAAAATAGCAAGAAGATCAACAAAGAGATATGCAACTCCAAATGCAAACGCTTATGCAACAATTCAGGCCTGCAAGAAATTGATTTTCATGTTTTGCATAAATTTTAGGATTTATAAAATTGTGTACCAATAACATTGTTAGTATTATTACTATTTATTTAATTTTGAATTATTGTATTAGTTTTATTTATATTAAACAATTTGTAATGTATTTTTGAAATATTAATATCTATTTGGTTTTAAATTAGTATTCTCCATGAAAATACTAACTATTCAAATGATTATCAAACGTTCGAACATATATACATCGGCCACAACCGTTCAAACATCACAAGTTAGAGTTCGAACAGTAAAAAATGTTACAACCCGTTTGAACACGTTCGAACAAGCAACTCACTCTTTCTATCTCATACACATTCGAATGGCTTATTCAATTATAAAAATTAATATAATTTATGTTCGATCATCAATTTGTTTGTTCGAACATTTCTTCATGTTTATTTGGTTGAACGGACTGCTATCGATCGACCATCCATGAAGAACCCCGTTTGAACAGAAATATTGGTCGAATGTGTTTTTGGTCATTCGAACGATTTCCTGAGATGAATTTCAATCGTCCTAGAAAAAAAATTCCGTTTGACTGTGATCGAACGGTTGAGCAAAATTTCGTCCCAAACGATATTTTTTAGGACGAATTGTGATTTTCGTCCCAAAATACCTTTTGGGACAATGATATTGAGTCAACCTTGGGATGATTTTTTTTTCGTCTCAAAATATATTTTGGGATGAAAATCAATCTTTTGGAATGAAATTTTTCGTCCCAAAAGACCTTATTTGTTGTAGTGTATAAGCTTAGCCTATGTTATATTTTAGTTAATATTGCTAATAGGTGATATCATTTTTCTTATAAGACAACTAATCTTGTTTTGATTAATCTAGTTCTCTTACTGTAAATACTTATATTATTCTCTATATTTATTTAAAATTTTTATTAAAAAAGAAAGGAGAATTTCGGCCCTAGCATAGCCATATGTTATATTTCGAGATCACACAAAGTAATTGAGAAGAGAGTTCGAAAGCCCTAAGATGGCTTCTTATTCCATTTTTATAACATGAACTAATTCCCTAAAGCCATTCTAACCATACATTGGATAGTCATACAAAGAAGAGATTATATAACATGGAAGAAAGCATCATTATATCAAACATCCACCTAAGACCGAACAACCTACAAGTTCACATGACATATAAATAAAATATCCAAGTACAAGTTAGAAGTTTACTTACAGAAATCTACAATCAATAACAAGCAAGCTGAAAATGTATACAGAAGATCATTAGGTTCGGTTATTCAAAACCCTAACCCATGTGAGTGAGTGTTGTGCTCTTGACATTTTTTTCCAAGAAAAAGACCCCCAATATTCGGACCTATATTTCCTCAAGTCCGAATCTTACATAAACTAAAACCCCTACTTCAAATAACACTAAGGCCGTGACCTAAAATATCATGCGTATGAGCTTAAAGCAAGTAGGGTTGAGTCCACCTTCCTTGAAGAAAAACACTAATTTAGCCGTGTGTATAAAGGTGTGGGTTCATAAAATTCTCAAAACATGAACTAACTTCTTCTAGCTCAAATGTGAGTGTGTGTGAGCATGAGTTCATGATGAACTCACTGAAAACCAAAACTTCATCTCTCAATGTCGTGTGTGTGTGTTGGAAGGGTGATTTTGGCTTCATAACTTCTATGGCTCTCCTCTTGAAAGTATCTTCTAGCTTTAATTACCCTCAAAATGATGTTTGGGTGAGGAAAGAATAATGTGGAGAGTGTTTGGATGATGAGAAAATGGTAGAAAGTTGGAGAGAAAGGTGGTGGCCGATTACTTCAAGAGAAATTCACCAAATGACTAAAAGACTAAGGCCCCGTTTGTTTACACAAAACCACTATTTCATCTCATCTCATTTCATCTCAATCATTACAACTTTTTCAAATTCCCATACAAAAATATAATAAACAATTCAACTTTTTCAAATTTCAACATAAAAATAATACTAAAAAATATATTCTATTAATATTTTATTCAACTACTATTCAAAACATCTCATCTCATCTCATCTGATCTGTGTATCCAAGCGGGACCTAAGGGTTTTTGGCTTCTCTCCCTTTTATAGTCACAAAAGCTTCTTGCACAAGCCAATGTTCATTGCATGGATGCCAAGTGGCATCCCACCATAAGGCCTCTTCCTACTTTCTCATCATTTGATTATGTTGGAAACACAATAGGATCTTTTAGGACAAGTGGTGCCTCCTTCCTAAAATCAAAACCTCCTTCCCATTTTGCCACTTCACTTCATGTCTTGGTTCAATGAACCTCATGGCTAAAAGGTATCTTATCAAGCTCAAATTTTCCTCAATCTCGTACATGTGTGCATGTGTGCCAAGTGGAATGTGAGGAGTGTGTGTGTGCATGGTGGCTGTCGAAACCTCCATCTTTTTCCAAGAAGATCTTCTTTTGCCAAACTTTTGGACAAGCATGTGATTGGTCATGGTTGGTGGCAAAAATGCACAAACTCCCTTGCCCTAGCCATCCATCTCATGGATTTCCCACCAAGATTTCTTCTAGAAACCCTAGGCATGTGGCTCTCCCTTTCCATGTGGATTTTGCCCCTTCCCAAGACAAACATCATCTCTTAGCTTTTTGCATGCATGACACATGGCAAAAAGAAAAAATATTTTATTTTCCTTTTTCCCATGGTTGCAGTGCAAGGCCTCTTGGCCTTCCCTAGGCTCCACTTTTCCATAACCTCATCATTCTTCTTCTAGAATCTCTCTTTCATAGTGATAAGTGTCACAAAGCTTCTTCCTACAAGCAAGCCTTCTTGCATGCATGACACATGGCAAGAAGGTGGGTGATCTTCTATGGTAGGCGTGCAAGGTCAAACCCTGCATCGTTCTCACCTCTCTTCCCACAATTTAGTCTAGATTCTACAAGTCCTAGACTTAAGCTCCATTGGATGACATGTGGCATTCAAAAGCTTGAGTTGGGTGTGAGCCCTCGTTCCATTGGGCTTTAACCCTAATTTCCAATAAAGGCCGAAACACTCATAGGCTTGGGCCCTTCTCTAGTCCAATCCAATTCTTATTGGATTACTCCACCTCTCTTGGCTTATTTAATAATATTGATTAAATACACAAAAAACCTAGAAAAGTCTTGGTCGTCACACCTTAGAAAAATATTTCGTCGTTGAAATCGGTACCGTAGTCTCAAAACAATGTTTATTAAGGGAAGTTAACCAATCCTCATTAGTACCTCTTGCACTGGTGGCTATAGACTCCTCAGATGTGATGGATGGGGCACTTTGCCTTCCTCGTTTGTCACCGAATCTTTTGAAAAATAGAATATCATGTCCAAGTCATAATCATAATACATGTTTTCTTGCATCTCATTTAACCTATACTCAATCTCGAGCTCAATGTCTTTAATATGTTGTCCTTCCTCACGATAATGGATACGGTCAATAGACGTATCTAAAGTTTCAAAAGGCCCATATCTCAAAGCGTGAGCTACTGCAGCACAACTGGATTCTACCTCAAGGTTAAGTCCGAGTACACGTAACCTATTGGCATCTCTCCATACCAACGGGTCTTGTTGGGGTTGACACTCTTCAGGTGGTAGAGCTCTCTTTAGAAAAATATTGTTTTAGAAATCCGTGTCCAATACATGAGTGCGATGATGCTCGAATCTTTCCATCTGCTACCAATGAGCACTCATCATTCGATCCCTCCTTATTTGTAGGTTCCAAGCGACTACGTTCGTGTCTTGCTCTAATTTGCCCTACTGAGGATACAGACATGCGAGGAGTAGTTCTATTATGAGCCATGCCCTGTTCACGGGTATGGTAGGTGCACATATCATTACTAAAACTCATAAATAACGTAGAGATAGTTACACACACACAAGGAATCAAGGTATAATCAATCAATTGTTCATAAATAAAATTCATGAATACACAAGTTCTAAGTTACAAACAAATGAGGATATTTAGTCCTCCACGATTCTTTTCTCTCCCACGTCGCTTCTTGACAAGCTGGGCTATTCCAAAGAACTTTTACTAAAGACACTTTTCAATTCCTTGGCTCTTGATCTTTGCTATCCACAATCTGCACAGACCATTCTTCATAAGACAAACTTGGCTAAAGTCTATGCTACCAGCTTCCATCACCACAGGCTGCCTTTCACCAAAACACTTCTTTAATGACGATACATGAAACACATTGTGCACTCCTTGCATCTCAACTAGTAGATCCAAACGATATGCGACTGCACCGACTCTTTCCATGACTTCGAATGGTCCTACATACCTAGGGCTCAATTTCTGTTTCTTTCCGAACTGTATGACTCTTTTCATGGGTGATACCTTGATGTACACCCAGTCTCCCACATTAAACTCTAAATTCTTCTATCGTTTGTCGGGATAACTCTTTTGTTGGCTTTGAGCTGCTTTCATCCTTTCCCTAATTAATTCCACTTGCTTTCGTACGTCCTGCAAGTACTTTGGTCCTAGCAACTTCCTTTCACCTACTGCATCCCAATACAGAGGAGATTTGCACTTCCTTCCATACAATACTTTGTAAGGTGCCATTTGTATTGTAGCCTGGAAGCTATTATTGTAAGCAAATTCTATCAATGGCAAATGACTTTCCCAATCGCCACTTAACTCCATTTTCCAAGCACATAACATATCTTCTGGTGTCTAAATAGTTCGTTCTGTCTGTCCATCTGTCTACGGGTGATAGGTACTACTAAACCGTAGATTCGTGCCCAACATCTTCTGTAAACTTTGCCAAAAACGCGAAGTGAATCGCATATCTCTGTCAGGTACTATAGACTTAGGCACTCCATGAAGTTTGACTACTTCCTTAACATAAACTCGAGAGAGCTTATCCAACGAATCTGTGTTAGCAATCGGTAGGAAATGTGCACTCTTGGTCAATTGGTCAACTATGTCCCAAATCGAATTCTTTCTTGACGATGTCATTGGCAAACCTACCATGAAATCCATAGACACATCCTCCCACTTCCATTCTGGGATCGGTAATGGTTGTAATTCTCCAACTGGTCTCTGATGCTCAGCCTTTACCAACTGGAAAATTAAACATTTTGCAACAAATTCAGCCACATATCTTTTTATTCCATCCCACCAAAATTGTCCCTTCAAGTCCTGGTACATTTTGGTTCTACTAGGATGAGCAATATATGGTGTACAATGGGCTTCCTTCATAATCATTTCCTTTAGTTCAGGAACATTAAGAATCACTTTCCTCTCCTTGTAATGCAACATCCCATCCTTGCCAATCGAGAAGTGTTGCAATCCTTCGAATTTCAGAATTTTTCTGCGTAAGTTTCTCTAGTTTATCATCCTTACTCTGTCCTTCAATGATTTCCTCATCAGTCAATGGCACGATCTCTTGTACCACCGTTAATCTGACATCTCTTGGTGGCTTTCCTATTAGCAATTCCCTCATTTCTGTCAAATGTGATTGCATGTCGGCCTGGGTCTTATGACTAAGGGCATCTGCTACCACATTGGCCTTTCCAAGGTGATACTTGATCTCACACTAATAATCACTAATCATCTCAACCCATCTCTCTGCCTCATGTTCAAGTTCTTCTGACTAAACAGATACTTAAGACTTTTATGGTCAGTGTACACCTCACACTTTTCTTCATGAAGATAATGTTTCCAGATCTTCAACGCAAAGATGATGGCCACAAGTTCTAAATTATGAGTAGGATAATTTTGCTTGTGATCCTTGTGTTGTCGCAAAGCATAAGCGAAGACTCGCTCTTCTTGCATCAATACACACCCTAATCCCATCTTAGACCACATACGGCTTATGAGGCTCAGGTAAAGCCAACACAGGTGCTGTGGTTAATCTTCTTTTGAGTTCCTGGAAACTCCTTTCACAATCCTCACTCCAAACATACTTTGCATTCTTCTTTGTCAATGTCGTTAAGGGACCAGATAGTTTAGAAAATCCTTTGACGAATCTTCTATAATATCCTGCCAAACCCAGAAAACTCTATATGTCATGGGCATTGGTTGGTTTCTACCATTCCATTACTGCTTCTATCTTAGCAAGATCTACTGCCACACCTTCATTGGAAATGACATGTCACAAAACTCACACTTGCTGATTTTAGAATAAAGCTAGTGTTCTTGTAAGGTCTTTAATACTATCCTCAAATGCTTCCTACACTCTTCATCGCTTTGGGAATAAATCAAAATGTCATCAATGAACACTTATTTTAATACTATCCTCAAATGCTCCTTATGCTCCTTTCCTGTCTTGCAGTCACTTATTTTATTATATGTTTTCTATTTCTTTGGCTTTTACACTTTTTCCATCAAACCTTGTGCCATGTCCAGTAAACCAAGGCTCGAAAATACTTTCGATTAAAACCAATTCATCCGATTCAAATTGAGTCCATAAGAAACCAAACCATTTTAGTGAACTTTTTGAATGGTTCACTGAGCCACTTCAATTGACCGATTCAGACCGTTTGTAGCAGTTCTAGACTGACTTGAGCCAATTCCAACCGATTCAAAATTTAGTTTATTTTTTAATTGTCTAACAACCAAATTTTCTTTTAAAATTTCTTATAAAAATATGACAAAACTAAATATATATTAACTTTTTCATTATTATATTCAATAAGAATTGTAGAAAAACTGAAAGATAGAACATGATGTAGTTTTAATTTTCTTTAGTTGAAGAAAAACATTAGGAGATGAATGAGTATTTTGTGGTAAGACATAAAATATTACATTTGTTATGTACTTGTAACTTAATGGTCTTTCTCTTCTTGGTATGTGAGGCAAAAAAATGTCAGAATTGAGATTATATATATATANCCAAACCCAGAAAACTCTATATGTCATGGGCATTGGTTGGTTTCTACCATTCCATTACTGCTTCTATCTTAGCAAGATCTACTGCCACACCTTCATTGGAAATGACATGTCACAAAACTCACACTTGCTGATTTTAGAATAAAGCTAGTGTTCTTGTAAGGTCTTTAATACTATCCTCAAATGCTTCCTACACTCTTCATCGCTTTGGGAATAAATCAAAATGTCATCAATGAACACTTATTTTAATACTATCCTCAAATGCTCCTTATGCTCCTTTCCTGTCTTGCAGTCACTTATTTTATTATATGTTTTCTATTTCTTTGGCTTTTACACTTTTTCCATCAAACCTTGTGCCATGTCCAGTAAACCAAGGCTCGAAAATACTTTCGATTAAAACCAATTCATCCGATTCAAATTGAGTCCATAAGAAACCAAACCATTTTAGTGAACTTTTTGAATGGTTCACTGAGCCACTTCAATTGACCGATTCAGACCGTTTGTAGCAGTTCTAGACTGACTTGAGCCAATTCCAACCGATTCAAAATTTAGTTTATTTTTTAATTGTCTAACAACCAAATTTTCTTTTAAAATTTCTTATAAAAATATGACAAAACTAAATATATATTAACTTTTTCATTATTATATTCAATAAGAATTGTAGAAAAACTGAAAGATAGAACATGATGTAGTTTTAATTTTCTTTAGTTGAAGAAAAACATTAGGAGATGAATGAGTATTTTGTGGTAAGACATAAAATATTACATTTGTTATGTACTTGTAACTTAATGGTCTTTCTCTTCTTGGTATGTGAGGCAAAAAAATGTCAGAATTGAGATTATATATATATAAATCACATGTTTATTGAAACTAGCCAATATTGGATTTATATATTAAACTTTTTTACACATAATATTAATTAAATACTTAAATTGTATTATATATGATTTTTAATAACTTTTATTAATATTGTGAAATAACCGATTTAAAATTATCACGAATCACTTGATCCGATTCCATACCGGCCGATTCCGAATCAATTATGTTCGCCCTTCCTTTAGGGTGCTGCTACTCAACCTCATGTTTTTGTCCCTTCAAAGTTCTTACTAGTGCAAATTGCACCTATTTTTTCATTTTATTTCAAACATTTTTTAAGCATCCTTAACTATTAAGGAAAAAAAAAAATCACAATTTCTCTTCCTTAAGTACCATTAAGATTTTATTGTATACACCAAATGAGTATTTTTTTTTTACCGCACGTGAAAGCTGTTGTGAAAAATTAGATTACATACTAGAATGAAAGATGAATTTCAAACAAACAATATATTTGGTTGTTTATAATTGAAAGAGATTTCTAAGAATAACTCTAAAGATAATGAATAATATAGTAAGTCGTAAGCTAGCCATAAATAGTAGTACTTTATGTAAAACTTGCATGTCTATAAAGTCATATCGGAAAAAAGCTTTCTTATTTATACAAAATTTTTCTAATTTGTTATAGATATATCCCAAAAAAAATTTGTAAAGAACAACCTAACCTATATGGCATCTCTTCCAAATTATTCTCAACAACTGTCTTTCTCGGAATAACATTAGACGTACAATGATAGCATATCCATGTTAGTGTTCACATAGTCACTTTTGTTGAATCTTCAAACCGGTTTGTTTAGACGAGAATATATAATATAATTGTTAAATAAGGTTAAATAGAATTACCTCAAGGAGCGAAATTTCCACAAGGTCGGATCTTTACTCGTCTTACAGCCCACGTCAGTTTGTTGTTTGTACTTCTACGTCGTTTAGGAGGCTACTAGAGTCTCCTAAAAAATTCCACGCTTCAAGATCAAGAGATCTAGATGGTTTCTCTAGGAAAAAGTAGAGAGAGAGAGGAGAGTTTTTGTCTTATGCTAAGACTACTTTTCTTTTGACAAGATGTACGTCCTCCTATTCAAAAGAGTTTTTAAACCTGGAAATTACTTAACTTCCCTAGATATGTGGAAGTTAAATAACTTCCCTAGAGTTGGGATAGTGGTGGGAAGTTAACAAATAACTTCCTCACCCATGTGGACACCACTTGGTCATGGGATATACCCATTACCAACATCTTCCACTTGTCCATTATGGGTGCTATGTCAATTAACAATCTCTTCATATTCTCTCAATCAATTATCCTTCATACAGAAAATGAAGCGTACGACCTAACGAGAAGACAAAGGGTAGGAGTACTATATTAAGTCACCATCATACTAACATAGTACATCACTCATTATATCTCGTCTATGCCCCAGATTATTTGATCTCACTAGATCAAGTGTCCTTAATCCCTCACAAGTTTATAACTCAAAGAAATTCTTGATCTCAAATATATAATATGCTCATGATTATATCGAGTCAAAACGACACAATCGCCCGGGCTATGAGACATAAAATAACAAGTAAGAATCTAAACAATCTTCCCTAGTCACTCATGTCAATTCAATTAGACTTGATTGCTTTCCTAGACATGTTCCATGAGACTGTATTATTCGTGGCCCTAAGAAAACATGCTAAAGTAGTAACATCAAGTTTTCATTTCATGACATAGTTCCAGGTTCAAGGGCATATGAATAGATCATTGAATGATCCATTAGGGCTCACATAGTGATGGAGCAGGGACCCATCCAATCACTCCCTCATATGGTCGTCTACAGCACATACAGTATGAAATGTATGTTACGACGAAACTCCCACTTAATTAGGCTTGTCACATTCAAACGCCGTAGGAATCTTAGTCTAGTCGCCACAAAGGCGCTCTAACTTGAGTTTCTTAGCACAGTCACTCATCTAGCGCCTGTCTAAGATCTCATATTCCGCTTTAATTAGGCTTTATGAATTTGTGCAAATATTTCATATACGACGCGTGTAAGTCTCATCTTAGCCAATCTAAGGCGACATTTTTTTTTTTAAATTTATCTTAAATACTCCAAGGCATTAAGATATTTACTAGCTCACTTTCCAAGCGCCAAAGTAATCAACCTGTCTCATCTTGCTCGCTACTCAAGCCCCAAGGTGATCATCCATGTGAGTGGACTGATCTTAGCCTGGTGACTTCTTTATAATGTGTGCTATTCACTTAGTATAAATTATTTAATAATATGAGATAAACACAATAATCTCATTGCAATAGATACTAAGAGTGTTAAAAATTCAATAAAGTCTAAGGTATCCTTAATACAACATATATCAAATCCGATGTAGTCCCAAACTCCTAACATGAGTTTGGAAAATATTTCTACTAGTAGCTTTAGTGAGAGGATCAGCTACCATCTTGCTAGTAGAAATATGTTGTAGGATCACCTCACCACGCGTAACAACATCTCGAATGTAATGAAAACGAATATCAATGTGTTTGGTTCTGCCATGGTATTTGGGATCCTTGGCATAAGCCAAAGCTGCCATACTATCACTGTATATCTTAACGGCTTCATCTGCAAGAGTCATAACCTTTAGGTGCTGAAAAAATCTCCTCAACCAAACAGCCTCTTGTGCAGCTGCTGAATAAGCAACGTATTCTGACTCTATCGTGGACAAAGCAGTGCATGATTGTTTCTTGCTACACCAAGAAATAGCTCCTCCACTAAACATAAAAGCGCAACCCGTCGTGGATTTTCGCTCATCTTTGTCACTAGCCCAATCAGCATCGCTATAACCCTTCAGTCTCATGTCTCCACCTTGGTAGCAAAGGACAAGGTCTGCTGTCCCACGAAGATATCGAAAAATCCTCTTAACTGCTTGCCAATGAACAGGTCCTGGGTTACTTTGATAACGACTAACCAATCCAACCGCAAAGCAAATGTCAGGTCGTGTACACAACATAGCATACATCAGACTTCCAATTGCACTTGCATAAGGAACTCTGGTCATTTCTTTCTTTTCTTCATCATTCTTAGGACAATGTTCTAGGCTCAAAGTATAACCCTTCTCAATTGGAGTGTCTATGGATTTGGAGTTGTGCATACGAAATCGTTCTAGAATTTTCTTAATGTAAGTCTCTTGAGACAAACCAAGAAATTTTCTAGATCGATCCCTTGAAATTTTAACTCCCAGCACATAATTTGTTTCACCCATGTCCTTCATCTCAAAAGTAGAGGACAACCACTCTTTTGTGGCGACAATCATCTCCATATCATTTCCAGCTATTAAGATGTCATCCACGTACAAAGATAAAATTAAAAAACTTTTTCCTATACGTTTGACATACACACAATGATCTTCTTCTAGCATTTCAAAGCCAATTGAAGTAATGGTGTCATGAAATTTGAAGTACCACTGTCTAGACGATTGTTTAAGGCCATAAATGGAACGTTTCAGCTGGCATACTTTGCACTCTTGTCCCTCAACCTCAAAACCAACAGGTTGATTCATATAGATCTCCTCGTCTTGTTCTCCATTGAGAAATGCAGTTTTCACATCCATTTGAAAAAGTTCCAAATCTAGATGTGCAACTATAGCTAGAATAAGGCAAATGGAAGCAAATCTAACCACAGGGGAGAATGTTTCTTCATAATCTATACCCTCTCTTTGAGTATAGCCCTTCGCCATGAGTCGGGCCTTATACTTGTCAATTGATCCATCTGCCTGACGCTTAATTTTTAAAACCCATTTGTTTCCAATAGTTTTGCGCCCAGGTGGAAGATCAACTAACTCCCAAACTTGGTTCTTTGCCATAGAACTCATCTCATCTCTCATAGCAGCCAGCCATTTATTTGAAGCAGGTGAACTCAGTGCTTCCTCATAAGAAGAAGATTCATCAAAGTCACACAGAGCACACATGAAAGATTCCGCTTCAATCTCAAAACGACGACGAGGAATAGTTCCACGTTCACTTCTACGTAATTGAGACTCTTGTGAGTTACATTCTAGTGGTATACTCCCACTAGGTGGCAAGTCACTCCCACTATCTTTTGCGATTCTAGGATGTGATGATTCTCCACCCTCATCTAAAGATTGTGTAACTCCCTCAAGTTCTTGCAACTCAAAAAGTTCAAGATTATTCTTTGCTTCACCAATATTGGGAAAATCATTCTCGATAAATGTGACATCACGTGACTCTATTTCTGTCATCCCTCCGTTAGGATGTTCACCAAACATTACATAGCTCTTTGAGGTATCAGAATATCTTATGAAGATATGTTTATTTGCTCTAAGGCCAAGTTTCCCATATTTATGGGAAGTGGTGTGAACATAACCCGTAGAACCCCAGGGCCGCAAATGTTCCAAATTTGGTTTTGCGCCATTCCATAATTCATATGGGGTTGAAGGAACGGACTTAGAAAGCACACGGTTCAAAATGTAGGCAACAGCTAGAAGAGCATCCCCCCAAAAAGATATTGGCAGGTTAGCTTGCGCCATCATTGATCGAACCATTTCTAATAAGGTACGATTTCTCCTTTCCGTAACACCATTTTGTTGTGGTGTGCCAGGAATCGTTAATTGCCTGCGTATCCCTTTTTGCGCACACAGTCCTTGAAACTCTTTAGACAAGTACTCTCGACCACGATCAGTTCATAGAATTTTTAAATTTCTTTCTTTCTGATTCTCAACCATAGCAACAAAGTGCTTGAAGCAATCTAATGTTTCAAAGCGATGAGAGATCAGATAGAATGACTGAAATGTGAGTAGTCGTTTATAAAGGTGAGAAAATAAGAGGCGCCATGGCGTGCCTTCACATTCATAGGTCCACAAATATCATAATGGACTAGCTCTAAAAGATAAGATGCTCTAGGAGCCTTTCCAAAAGGCTTCCTACAAGCCTTACCAGCTAAACAAGGCTCACACACAGGTAGACTGACATTAGCGAGAGACCCCAATAGACCTTCTTTAGCTAATCTAGCCATTCTATCTTTTCCTATGTGGCCTAGTCTAGCATGCCATTTCAATGAATTAGAAACGACATCATCATCATTTGAAACCATAAAAGAAAATGAAGAATTATCTAAATCCAACATAAATAAACCATTTGAAAGAAATCCATGTCCATACAAAGCCCTATCTAAATAAAAGTCCAGCTGAGGGCCATCAAAATGAAAAATAAAACCAAGTTCCAACATAGAAATAATTGAAAATAGATTACATTGAACACCAGGTGCATATAGCACATCATGAAGAAGTAACAAGCGCCCTAGACGCATCTTGAGTTGGTAGGTACCAACTCCAAGAACTTCATCTCGAGGTCCATTACCCAATATAACGTACTGTCTGCCAATTGGTATTCTTCTATAATCTATGAACCCAACTCGATCTCAAGCTACATGTTTGGTTGCTCCTGTGTCTACAATCAATTCAGGGATTGAATGAGCAACAAAAATATGCGAACACCACTTGGTCATGGGATATACCCATTACCAACAATAATAAAATAAAAAGCAAAGCAAACGTGCCGAGCTTATCAAGACTGAGAATATATAATATAAGTAATAGTATCTTCATATACAATCTAAGTATCCATTGTAATATCCCTCAAAGCTAAACACTTTCCCAGAGGTGTTTGATACAGAGCTAGATTTCTTAAGTCTCCTGCTATGCGGTATCTTCACCTGTATTTTGGTTCATTCTCTCAACTCATTATTAGGATGGATAAAACGAAGTGCAACCAAGTATGTAACACTTCGTATTTTAGTGCATTTTAATAAAGGATTAGTTTATTTAATTTAAAGATTGATTCTCTGATTTTAGAATTTTGGGAGTTTTAAAATATTATTTTATAATATTTTAAGTTGTGAAAATTATTTTATTGGGCTTTCTTCTTATTAATTATTGTTTCGGATTTAAATTGATTTGTTTATGGGTTTTAAAATTATTATTGTTTTATTTAAAGCGTTTCACTGCATTTGATTAATTTTAATTAGTGTTCTGTAATTTAATTATTTTTTATTTTAAAGAATATTATTGTTGGAGTTTACTATTTTACTTTAACTAGTTTTAAGTTTAAACTGATTTATTTAATTTACTGTTTTAAAAATAGTTATTTTGAGGATCAGTTGTGACCTAAAAGTTGTGAGGATTGGACCTCATTTCTTTTCCCCATCTTTTCTTTTCCTCATCCTTTTCTTTTTCTTCTTTCTTTTTTTTTTCTTTCCGTTCGGACCACTCCCAGCTCGACCCTCTCTCTCTCCTGTCTCCCATGCTGTTCGGCCTCTCTCTACCCAGCACCGCTGCCGGCAGCTGTGGTCGGCACCGCCCAGCTTGTTCAACTCCCCGTGCGTCGGCGACCCTACCCCTTCAAATTCAGGCCGACTAACGCCACCGGGAGCCGTGCGAAGCCGTAGGCTTCCTTTCGCCGTTCCGCTGCCGTTCGACCACCATTGGCCACCATTTCTTCACCACTTCATCACCGGCACCTTGCCGTCCTAACCCACCCAATTCCAGCTCCGATCCATTGCCGGAGCCACCTCTACGAGCTCAAGCTTTGATTTTACCTTTTTGGACTTCTACCGCCGTTTCAGCCGCCACCCACAACCAACCTTCAATTCCATTAGCTTCACCAACCTCATTAGGCCCTACCCTATCAATTTCAAGTTTTCGTTTGACTCCGTGTAAATTTGGGTATACAGTGTATTTCGGCCACAATGTTTTTACACTATGGAGTTGCTGTTTTGGTACTTCCAGCTCCTCCGTAATCCTCTTAAAATTATTATATAGTGCTGTAAGTATTTCTCCAAAAGACTTTTAAGACTTTAATATATTTTTGCACTAACCTGTTTTATAAACTGTGTTTTGGTTATCTGGTTGTACTGATAACTGTTGGTTGTTGGTAATTTGTTGCTTTCATGGCATTGTGCACGCATGCGTGGGTGTGTGTTTTGAGAAACTGTATTTAAGGCTTTTCGGGTGCGTGTGTATCACCCCCAAGTCGAGATGGGGTATTATCTCGGTGGAGCTCCTTTGGACACTCGAGAGTGGAATATACCGAGTGTCGTCCCCTGGGGCCGTTGCTCGGGACTTGGACGGGATGGTAGCGCTCTCGATCTGACTCCGTGACTCCTCAGGCTGGCGGGGGTCAGAGGATGCTTGGCTATATACGCGGTAGGTGCGGGACTGGACATCACTCGTGTATCACTTGCACGATCGTTATGACGATGAGAGCCAGAGTATGTGGATGGTTCCTAGGGAAGGTTGTGGTGCATAAGGTTAAAATTGAAATTAATGTAATTATTCTTGAATTTTTATTTTGTGCCAAATGGTGATTTTTGGCGTGTGTGGAAAAATTGTGATTTTCGAGAAATGGTATTTTTCTCGGGTTTTCTACTTTGGTCATCATGTGCATGCATAGCGTTAGTTGTTTTAATATATTTATTGTCTTGAAGCATTTTGGGTTTTACTTACCTGTGGTACTATCTTTTTGGTACTGTAGATTTTGATGCAGGTTTTGAGGAGGCTGAGCCCGAGGATGCGGCTCCGCCTGAGGAGTAGGGACATTGGTTATGTTTGTATTTGAAGATTATCATTCGCTTATGCTTATTGTATTTTATTTGATTTGATGTCGATTTGTAAAAAAAAATCGTATTATGTTGACATGTGGATTTTCAGTACTTTTGTATTGTATTAAACTCTGGTACTTAGTTATTTGACTTAACCTTTTTGTTGCGTATTGTTTTTTTTGTACACGTGTTGCTTTGCACACACTCAGCACATGTCGATGGGGTGCGTGACCATGTCATCATCATCCCAGTATCTCGATTTCTATGTGTGTCCGTACATGGAAGTTGGGGACGCCACAAAGTATTCACAGGATCGAATGGTTTTCCAATCATTGGAAACCTCTTTGAACTTGGTGACAAACCCCACATGTCCCTCGCCAAGCTTTCCCAGATTCATGGTTCCATAATGTCTTTAAAACTGGGCTGCATAACCACAGTGGTGATTTCTTCCCCATCAATGGCCAAAAAAGTTGTTAAAAGTATAATCGAGAACTGAGATGGAACTTCAATGTGGAGAAAGACTGATTCTCATTTCATTGAGTTAAGTAATTACAAGGTTCCGCTACATCTTTATATATACATTACAGAAAGAAAAAGATCAAAAGGAAGAGTCCTAAAGTTAACTTTTTATTTTCTACTGATTTACAAGAAATCTGCTGCAGTCTGTTTCCTTGTTGTTGCTTTTCATCACTTTTTTTTCTTTTGTGCATAATCAGTGCAGCTTTCAAGTTGACATGTCTCCCCATGCTTCTCTTTTGTTTTTTTACTTTTCTGTGCTAGTGCTTTACACTTTTCTCCTGCTGCATTGTGCTTTTCATCAATTTGTTTGCTGCATGGTGTTCTCTGTATGCTGCAGTGTACTTGTGTAGTGTCTTCATGTTTCTTTTCTTTGCATTCATCTTCAGCTTCATGAGACTCTCCCTTAAGATGGGCATAGATATTGAGTATTCCCATCTTGGATAATAAGAACTGAAAAACAAAAACTGTTAAGGCCTTAGTGAAAATATCTGCTAGCTGGAATTTTGAAGCAATGTGGACGGGTGTGATGATCCCAGCTAAAACTTTTTCTCTAACAAAATGGCAATCCAGTTCTATATGTTTAGTTCTCTCATGGAAGATAGGATTCTTTGTTATATGAATGGCTGCTTGGTTATCACAGAGCAAGAGAGCAGGTTGTGGATGATCAATGTTAAATTCTTTTAGCAAACCGAGGAGCCAAATAATTTCACAGCTTGTAGAGGCTAGTGCTCTATATTCTGCTTCTTCTGAGGACCTAGAAACAGTCACTTGTTTGTTTGATTTCCAACTTACCAATGAGTCCCCAATAAATACACAAAAACCTGTGACTGATCTCCTAGTTTCGGGACAGGCAGCCCAATCAGAATCACTGTAGGCTTTCAAGTGTAGAGATGACTTCGATGACATGAAGATGCCTTGGCCTATAGAACCCTTTAGATACCTGAGGACTCTATAAGCTGAGTGTAGGTGAGCTTGCGATGGTCTATCCATAAACTGGCTTAGCACATTTACTGCATATGTGATATTTGGCCTGGTAATGGTTAGGTAGATGAGTCTTCCAATGAGTCTTCTATAGATTGTAGGGTCTTGTAAAATCTCTTTTGTGGTATGACTCAACTTGTGGTTTAACTCAATAGGTGTGGAGGCAGGTTTGGTGCCAAGTAATCCCGAGCCTTGCAAAATCTCGAGGGTGTACTTCCTTTGGCAAACATTTATTCTAGCTGATGATCTTGCAATTTCTAGTCCGAGGAAGTATTTGAGGGGTCCAAGTTCCTTGATCTTGAATTTTCCATGGAGGTGAGCCTTGAGTAGATCAAATTCTCTTTGAGAATTGCCTCCTATTATGATATCATCCACATAAACTAATAGTGCTGTGAAGGCTCCTTCTTTATTCCCTTTGGTAAATAAGGAGTAGTCAGATTTTGATTGGTTAAAACCAATGGCAGTCATGAGTGAGTTGGAGAATTTCGAAAACCATTGTCTTGATGCTTGTTTAAGTCCATAGATGGACTTATAAATTTCGAAAACCTCAAGCTGCTCTCGGTGAATGTGATAGCCAGGTGGTAGATCCATATAAATTTTCTCATCAAGATCCCCATGCAAGAAGGCATTATGAACATCCATTTGAGACAAAAACCAGTTCTGGATCGATGCTAAGGCAAGGAATACTCAAATTGTAGTAAGCTTAGCCATTGGGCTGAAGGTCTCTTGGAAGTCAAACCCTTCTCTTTGGGTGTAACCCTTTGCTACAAGCCTTGCTTTGTGTCTCTCAAGGGAGCCATCAGATTCGAGCTTGACTTTGAAAACATATTTGCAGCCAATTGCAGTTTTGGTGGGGGGAAGAGAAGTAACAGTCCAAGTGTTGTTCTCTTCTAAGGCACTGAGTTTAGTATTGATGGCATCTTGCCAATGCTTGAATTGGACAGCTTCACTATAGGAGGATGGTTCAGAAAAGGATGAGAGGGAAGAAAAAAAGGAATGGTGAGATGGAGAAAGGTGTTTGTGAGTCAAGTGTCAATGGAGTGGGTGAAGAGTTGAAGAGGATGTATTGATGAAAGGATAGGAGGTTGCAATTTGACAGTGATATTGGTGGAGATAGGCAAGTTGATATCTTTCTCTTGTGGATCTTCGAAGGGATGGGTGGATAGGTAGCTCTGGTTGTTGGGGTGAGGGAGGAGATGATTCAAGGAAGGTAGGAGTAGAATGTGTAACAGCCCGTTAGAAATTCATTGGTAGAATTTCTATTGACTTTAGAAACCTCGTGAAAACCTATAGAATCGACCAATCGCACAGGTTTTAGTCTATCAACATAGTCGGTGTTATCACTCACTATGGTGCTAGAAATATGAGTTGGATTATTTGAGATAGTTAGAAGTGTCAGAATGCTTTGTGGTCTACGCCATTAGACTCAGTTGATTATTTAGGATTTTATGGTGTATTAACCCATTTTCATAATTTCGGACGAAACACCTGTTTGAAACTGTGATTTTATTTTTAGGGGTACTTCAGGGTTGAATTTTGATAAACGATTTTCACTATAGGTTAATATGAATATTTAGGATTTTTCAATTCTAAGTTTATTATACCTTTTTTTGGAGTGAATAGTAATCTCGTTAAGCACATCAATTGTAGTGTTTTCAAAATCACAGTGTGGAATGTCCAAATTAGGTTAGAGAAGTTTTATTTGGACACTTGGCAAGATCTTAGCCACACATAGTGAATAGCATTAGTCACTTGGCTCATAGAGGATCAATGAGTTGGATTATGAAGGAATCAAAATGTGAGATCATGCCACTTAAGCGAAACCCTATTCTTTTTCTTTTGATCAACCAATTTTGTGCTAGATCAAAGAGGGTTTCAACCCTAGTGAAACCTTAAATGATTGGAATCTAATTGAAACCCCAAAAGTTTGGTTGAAACTGAAACCCTAAACGGTTTCGTCAAACCCTAAAGTTGGCCTCCAAACCCTTCTTAATCCGATTTCTAGCATTGTGTTTAATCATTTGATTAAATCACTTCCACATGCTATTAATTTCTCAAATTCTTGTTATGACATCATTACCCAACCTTTTAAACCTTGAAAATTTGATTGGGCTAAGAAAAATTGGATTTGGGCTTGATAGCACCTCAAACCCTAACCAAACCCCCCCTTTAAACCATAAATTGAAGCTCTTTTGGTTGAGGCCCACCATGACCCACGAATTTGGCCACCTTGGCAAAGCTTCTTGAAGAAGTTTTCTCCCCCCACATGGCAGACCATCCACTGCCCTTGGCTGCCCCAAATAGTTCCTTGATGTGAGAGAAAGAGCCACCCCACAACACCCCTTCCAGAAGGCAGCAGCAGCAGCCCAATCCCCCTTCACTTTATGTCACATAGCCACCTCTAATCAAGGGTCATTCAAGCCCAGACCTCCCCCTTCAGAAGTATAGAGGCGTGCAAGGCACCCTTTCTTTCACTTCATCACTTTTCATCTCGTTCTTAGAGAGAAACTCAAAGATGCTCTCTCTGACAGATTTCTGGGCCGTGTTGCATGGAGCTTTTCGACCCTTTGTAAGTATTTTCGCATGATGAATCCTCATAAAAGTTTTTCCTCTTTGAGTCTAGTTTCCGTGGATATATTATTTGTCTCGTTCCATGCTCATTTGATCGGTCAAAAGTATTTTTAACCATGGAAAGGTCATTCTGGGCGTGAAACTGGAGAGTTGTTATGTTTTGAAGTTTTTGACCAAGCTAATGGACATAACCTAGTCCGAAAAGTTTATGGAGTGTTGTTAGCATGTGTTTATGAATGTTCATTGAGGTTTTATTGCATGACTAAAGCTTTTGATGATAGATTTCCTTAGATCTAGAAACTTGAAAACTGGAAGTGGAAAAACAGTTTCTGTTTTGGGAAAAGGTTGAATATGTCGTGGTTTAATCTTACTCCAAAGGCTTTGATATTTTTATGTAATAATTATAAGTCTCTTATTTGCATATTAGGATATTAGTTTGAAGATATTTAGTATTAGTTCCAAAGATATGATTTTTCTATGCAAGAGGATTTTGGTTAGGCCTAAGATTTGATGTTGTTGAGTTAGATCCATGTTTTATTGAGTTTTAACCATGTGATTTTAATTTTTATGGTTGGATTTTCTTTAGGATACATTTTTAAACCATGTGATGTTTTAGTTTGAAAATCACATCTCTTTAAGCCATGGATCAAGAGATTTATCAAAGCTAGTTTAGAGAAAAGTTTCTGTTTTTGGACTAAGTGTAAACCAAAAATTTCAAGTGTTGTTTTGTGATTTTTTGATGACTTTTGTTTGATGATTTAAAGTATGGTTTATCTTAGGATGATGTTTTGAATATGTTAGGAATAAGATTTGATTTTTTGGAATTCTTGGAGATGTTTTTATTAAGATTAAAATTTGTGATTTAAGGGTTTGCTTTTATTAAAAAGTTTGGATCTTTTTACAAAAGGTTTGGTGTTGATGATTAGTTTTTTTCTCAATGGATATTTTAAGTGTGTTTTAAAATTAGGATGGAAAGATATTTGTTGCAAAAATATTGGTTTGATCATGAGTTTTTAAAATTTGAAGGAATTGCAACAAATCAAGGGTAATATAGCCTATGTAAGTTTCGAACCTATAGAGTTTTAATAGTTGTGTTTAGTTTTAATTTTTTTTCTGAGTTGATATTTGAGTTTAGGACAAAATTTACATGAGGAATGTAAATTTTGGTAATTTTTGAACTTAGGATGTGAAATCCTTAAGTTCGGGGTAAAATGGTCATTTTCCCATATGTAGAGGGTAAAATGGTAATTTTACTCTGAGTTGTCTCTTTTCACATTTCTAATTATTAGTAATTAAATTTCTAACTTTTAGAATACCCTCTTACAGTTTCTCGTATTTCGCGATTTATTCTCATAGAACGCGACGATCGAGGTAAGTTAGCTCTTAACTTACTATCAGTTTATTGTGTATGTGTGATGGGTAAGGGAACTACAATTATAGTCATATGTTGTTATATATATCATGCCATACCATGTCATTACATGTTTATTTGTTACACGAATTATTCTATCAAGAAATACTTATCTGTTATATAATATATTCTATCATATGTTACTATGTATTGCAAGTATATCACATTACGTATGTCATATGTTACATGTATGTCATGTCACATAATATTTACTGTCACATGTTATGCCATATTACAAAATATTGTCTGTTCATGTTATGTCATGTTATGAAATATTGTCTGTTACATGTATGCCACGTAATTAAATGTTGTCTGATAATTTTTATGTCTCAAAGTACGCCATGTCTATCTTCTTACGTTCATGTCACGTTACGCTACGTCAGAACTTTTATCTTTTCGTATTCACGTCATCCCGTCTCGAATACAGTTTGTATATCTCGAGAACATTCTTGTTAAGTTATTCATGTCAATCACGACCCTAAGAGCTAGGATAGGGTAATATCCTAGTGAAACTCCTTTGTTCAAGCTGTAGTGTCTAAATAGGTGTGAAATTTCCTGGGTTGACGAAGTACAGTCAACAAGTTGCGAATGGGGTCTAACTAGCTGGTCACCGGAGCGCGCCAGGTAGTAATGCCGATGGAGCCAAACTTTAGTTTATGTGTGTTCACAGCAAGTGTGGCACAAACAATTCATGGGGCTACAACAACTGTGGAGCTTGAAGTATGGGGCCACAACAACTGTGGAGCATACACTACGTGAGACACAGCAATTGTGACACGTAGAATACGTGGGGCCACAACAACTATGGAGTACGTATTAACGCACTCACAGCTGGTATAGATATCTGTGTTGTGATGCGGTAATCGGCAGGGACACACGGCTCAAGGGGACCTGTGTAGCACCCATATGGTCACTTTAATGATTAAGTTTATTGAATAAGATTCCAAGTTTATATATTTCACGTTATGTTATGTTAAAGTTACGTTCATGTCAAATCTCAAGTTTATGTCAAGTCAAGCTAAGTCTCAGTTTCAGTTTAAGTTATGTCAACTCATGCCATGTTATGTCAAGTCATGTTATGCTTATTATTTCATGTCATGTTATGTTAAGTTATGCTATGCTTACATTACGACTTGATTATCCATTCATGCTTTTACTGCCATGTATGTATCATTAACCTGTGTGAAAGTTTCCTGTTAACTTGCTGAGATTTGTAATCAAATCTCACCGTGGTAGTCCCAACTACCATTCCTCCAGAATGGTAGACGATGTGTCAGGATCAGAGCAGGGAGCGGACACTGGTAGACTGGAGGAGGTTGACTAGATGCCACAGACACGATGCAGAGCATACAGCTTCCATAGTTAGTTTTTTTGGGACAGTATTTTGACCTCGTTGTCGAGTTATGTGAGTTACTCGACGAACTAGCTCAATAGGATATTTTGGTAATGTAAATATGGAGTTTGGTCTCCCATGTTTTGAGATTACAGTTTACTGAGACCCGTACTGTAATCGTGGATGTTTATTTGTTAAGTAAGAATGGATTACGCTTTATTTATTTGGGATATTATAAGTTTGGTGCATAGTATTGCTAAAAAAAAAAAATTATCCGCTGTGAATATTGCATAATGCTAGATGCATATTAGGAACATTGCATCTTATATGTCATGAACGGGGGCAAGTAACCTTGTGTTGCATGTCTCGACACTTCAGATGTCCGTCCGATCCCAAGCGGAAATCTAGGGGTGTCACAGAATGCATAAGGGGCTGAGGTGTCTCGGATTGTGAGATGGGTTATGACATGTGATTGGGTGGAGGTGAGTCATCTGTTGGGACAGGTTGTGACATGGAAGTGGATGAGAATGTGTCATTTAGCAGTGCAGGAGGGAGTACAAGATTTTGAGGGAATGAGAGAGGAGGAGAAGGAATGGAGGTGGGAGATTGAAATGGGAACACAGATTCATGGAATGTGACATTTCTAGATATGAATGTGGAATGAGTTTCCAGGTCATAAAGTTTATAACCCTTAACATTTGCAGGATATCCCAGAAATATGCAAGATTTAGCTCGTGGCTCAAACTTAGTTCTGTGGTGCTTGGTAATGCTAGCATAACTCAAGCATCCAAAGACTCTAAGGTGAGAATATGAAGGTGGTGAGGAAAAGAGAGCTTCATAGGGAGATTTATTTGAAAGAAGGGGTGTGGGAATTCGATTGATAATGTATGCAGCTGTTAGAACAGCATCTCCCCAGAATTGAATGGGCAATCTAGCTTGGAAGAGAAGAGCTCGGGCCACATTCAAGAGGTGTTGGTGTTTCCTCTCAACAACACCATTTTATTGAGGGGTATACACAAAAGATTTCTGGTGAATAATTCCATGATCTTTATAAAAGCTTGCCATATCAAATTCAAGACCATTATCAGTCCTGATTTTCTTTACTTTCTTATTGAATTGAGTATTTATGAGCTGGAAGAATGATTGTAAAATGGATCTTATATAAGATTTTGATTTCATTAGAAAAATCCAAGTTACTCTAGAAAAGTCATCCACAATAGTTAGAAAGTAATGAAAACCTTGAAGTGAGGCTTGAGAATATGGTCCCCATATATCACAATGTATCAAGTCAAAAGGGAGCAAACTAGAGGATACACTTGAAGGGAAAGAAAGATGCCTTTGTTTGGTCAAATGACAGATTTTACAATGGGAATGATCTTTGGACTTTACATTAGGAATATGAGAATGAATCAAACTCATTCTTTGTGGAGAAAAATGTCCTAATCTAAAGTGCCATAGATCAAAGTCTTGCTATGTGGTAGCTTGATTGAGTCGAGTTTGATTTGAGAGAGTTGAAGGAGGATCGATGCTGCTGTTATGAGGACAAGGCAGCAGATAATATAGGCCAATATGGACTTTAGCAAGTCCAAACGTCATCCATGAAGAAAGGACCTGAATGAAGCACAAATCTTTTGAGAAAAATAAGCATACATCTTATTTTTGAGTGAGCTTACTGACTGAAATCAAATTGAAAGTAAATGAGGGAACACATAGAACATCAGTCAGGACTAAAGATTCTAAAAGTTTGACAGTGCCTATATGTGTAACTTGAGCCTTGGTACCATTAGGGAGTTGTACAAAGGCTTCAATGCAGGAATGAGACTTGTCAAAAAAAGAGGTAGAGCACACCATGTGATCAGTGGCTCCCGTATCCATGATCCATGGTGTGTCATGAACATCAGAATCAGAGTGTTCATTTTGAGAATGTGAGTTGTGTTTGCAGTGGTTTATGGAACTGAGATGGGATTATTTAACAGGTAATGAGAGATTTGTGAGGCAGTGATGTTTACCTGGTAGGTTCGAGTAGGATGTGATGGAGGAGCTGGTTTCAGGAATATCTAGTTTAGTAGAAGCAGAGTGGGCAGAGTAGGCTGAATTGGTTTGGCTTTTCCCAAGTTCAACTGTGGGAATTGAGCATTGACAAGAGCCATGAGGTGCTGTGTTTGTGCCTGAGAGAGATTCAACTGAGAAGCACTTGGAGCAGGTGCTTCCTGAGGTGATGAGACAACCTGTGCAGCAACTTGATTTGCAGAATATGATGCAGTAAGATTATTTCCAAATTTAGTTTTGGTAAATTTAAAGTTTGGTGGGAATCCTACTAATCTATAGCATTTATCCTTCGTGTGCCCAACCTTACCACAATGGTGACAAGTCACATCAGATTTTTCCCTTTTCTTTGGAAGATTTTGGTATGCTAAAAGGGCAGAAGATTCAGAGATAGGTATAGTTACATTTCTTGCCTGCCTTTGTCTTTCTTCTTGCAAAATCAGTGAAAAAGTCTTGCCTAATGAAGGCAATGGACTTAGTAAAATGATTTGTCCCCTCACAGAATCATAGCTATCATTTAAGCCCATCAAAAACTTAAAGACATAATCTCTTTGTTGGACCTCACCAGCAGTTCTCAAAGCATCACAAGTGCATTTTCCACAAGTGCAACAAGGGAGTGGTCTGTAAGTGTGTAGCTCTTCCCAAATAGCATTGAGTTGTGTGAAGTAATCACTTATAGTGAGGTGCCCTTGAACAATGCTGCTGAGCTTGTGCTGAAGGTGATAGATTCGAGCTTCATCAGGTTGAGCAAACCTTTCTTTGAGCTTATCCCAAACTTGCTTAGCTGAGGTCATGAAAAATACATTAGAAGCAATGTTCTTTGAAACAGAATTCAGGATCCATGCCAACAAAATGTTGTTACATCTCAGCCATGACACATATGGGGGATCTGTTATCTCAGGAGTATTAATGGTCCCATCTAGGAAGCCTAGTTTGTTTTTTATTGAAATGGAGAGCAGAAATGACCTGCTCCAAGATATATAATTCGAACCAGTCAATGGAGGTGACACAATGACAGTATTAGCATTGTCACTGTGATGTAAGAAAAATGGACTATTTGGGTCCTCAGCGATGGAAACAGGAGAAGAAGAAGAGGAGGAAGTCATGGCTTAAGAGATGAAATTAGTTTGCAGATCTTAAACAAATACAGTAGGACTAATAGCCTGCTCTGATACCATGTTAAAAGTATAATCAAGAATTGAGATGGAACTTCAATGTGGAGAAAGATTGATTCTCATTTCATTAAGTAATTACAAGGTTCTGCTACATCTTTATATATACATTACAGAAAGAAAAAGATCAAAAGGAAGAGTCCTAAAGTTAACTTTTTATATTTTCTACTGATTTACAAGAAATCTGCTGCAGTCTGTTTCCTTATTGTTGCTTTTCATCACTTTATTTTCTTTTGTGCATAATCAGTGCAGCTTTCAAATTGACATGTTGCCCCATGCTTCTCTTTTGTTGTTTTACTTTTCTGTGCCAGTGCTTTACACTTTTCTCTTGCTGCATTGTGCTTTTCATCAATTTGTTTGCTGCATGGTGTTCTCTGTATGCTGCAGTGTACTTGTGCATTGTCTTCATGTTTCTTTTCTTTGCATTCATCTTCAACTTCGTGAGAGAAGTCCTCCAAACACATGACATCTCCTTCTCCAATCGAACCGTCCTTGACTCACTCTGTTCTTACAAACATGATGAGTTTGGTCTACCTTGGATGCTGGTGTCTTCACGATGGAGAAGCGTTCGAAAGATATGCAACTTGCACATGTTTTCGGGTAAGAAACTTGATGGCAACCGCCACCTCCGCCGCAGTAAAGTCCAGGAGCTGTTATCTGAAGTTCAAAAATGTTGTGAAGCCGTTTGTGCAGTAGTGATCGGTGAAGTAGCCTTCGGTACATCTGTTAAAACATGAATAGGAATTCAAAATGCATAAGTAGTTAAGAGAAAGATCTCATTCTCATTGATTTGAATAAAAATGATACAAAATCTACTGCTATTTATACATTACAAAAACAGAAAGAAAAAGTTCTAAAAAACTAATTTTAATCTTCTACTTAGTTACAAGTGATCTACTGCAACTTTATGGACAGCATGATTTAGACAGTGCTTTTGATTTCCTGACATTGCTTTATGTGCTGCCATGTATTTCACACATGATCTCTTGCTTTTCTGTGACAACACTCTCCTCCTTTTTCTGTTTGCTTTTCTTCTTCCTTTCGCTGTTGCTTTTCACTTCTTTTTTCTGCAGTGTGCTTGACTTCAGCTTTTTCTGCAGCATGCATTTTTTGGTCATTGCAGGGTACTTCATGTTTGCTTTTGTTGCTCAGTGTCCTCATGTCTTTCTTGCTTGCATTCATCATTCTCTTTATGTTTTATGTATTATCGAGCACCATTTTCTCGATAGATTTGGACTCCCAGCCTGTTTTTGGTTCGGTACGAGATTTCAAAACTCTTGTGAGGCATATGATGGAAGTAGGTGGAAAACCTAACTTGGTGGATTACTTCCCTATACTCCATAAGATTGACCCTCAAGGAATAAGGAGCCGTCTCAAGATTTTCACCGGGGAGATGATGTAGCTCTTTAACCAGATGATTGATGTATGGTTGCAGCTAATGAAAGTTCCTGGATATGTTACTTCCAATGATATGTAAGACGCTCTTCTCGACATCAGCGAAAATAACAGTGAGGAAATTGATACAATATCTCATATTGAGCATCTGTTACTAGTTATCATCTTCTCTCACTTAATTCTTTCAAAGTGTGATGTATTTGTTTTCATTCATCTACGATATTTGCATGATGAGTAAAGCTAAACGTCTAACATGGATATGCAATATTATTTTGAATAGGACTTGTTTGTAGCAGGTACTGATACGACTGCAAGCACTTTGGAATTTTCAATGGCGTAGCTACTTCGAAACCCAGAAACTCGTGTACTCATCCAGTGGCTCTTATTCCAGTGAAGCCATCGACTGCTCAGGTGCATCGTATAAGTTTCCTTCACTGCATATTGATAAGTGCCACTGCCTATCACCAGGTGTCACATATTTATTGGCTGCATATACATCAGTTAGTATACAGAGAAATAAAATGGTAGAATAATTGACACAAAATTCACAATTCTCCACCTTGACAATAGTCTATCTATCACCTCTATCCTACTCTCATCTTGGCTGTTCCTGCAACTTCCCTCTATTAGGGAACCCAACAGACTACATGTTAATTAAGTTCAAACAGTGTCTAAACTCTGCTAATGGTAAAGACTTAGTCATCATGTCTGAGGGGTTTTCCTCAGCTGGAATTTTCTCCACTCCAACCTCCCTAGACTCAATTACATCCCTTACAAAATGTAGCCTAACATCTATGTGCTTAATTCTTTCATGATATACTTGGTTTTTAGCCAAATATATTAAACTCTGGTTATCACAATGTACACTGATTTTTCCTTTAAAAATACCTAATTCATGTGATATACCATTTATCCATATTGCTTCTTTTATAGCCTCTGTCAAATCTATATATTCAGCCTCAGTTGTAGACAAGGCCATAACAAATTGCAAGTTTGACTTTCAACTAATAGCCCCCCCATAAGCAGTAAAAACATAACCTGTTAAAGATTTCCTGGTATCAATACTACCAGCATATCAGCATCTACAAAACCCTCTAACTCACAACCTTCTTTTACATTTGATCCATATTTCAAGTCCAAATTAATAGTTCCATAAATATATCTTATTAACCATTTAATGGCATGCTAGTGAGCCTTACCAGGGTTACTCATAAACCTACTAACAACACTGACAACAAATGTAAGGTCTGGTCTTGTACAGACCATTGCATACATCACACTTCCCACCATGCTGGCATAGGGGATTTGATGCATAAATTCTATTTCTGATTCAGTTTCAGGGGCCTGACTTGTGGACAACTTGAAATGTTGGCCTAAAGGTGTGCTTATAAATTTCACTTGGTCCATACCAAATCTTTTGAGAACTTTAGAAATATAATTTTTCTGGGATAGATACAGACTCCTTTCTGTCCTATCCCTTATAATTTCCATGCCTAAAATTCTACTAGCAGGTCCTAGTTCTTTCATATCAAACTTAGATTTCAACATATACTTAACCTGTTTGATCAAAGCAGGATCTTTACATGCTACCAACATATCATCTACATACAGTAAAAGGTATATTAATATTCCATTAACATCTTTATAGTAGACACAGCTGTCATAACAGCTTCTTTTAAAATTATTTTCAAGTATGTAAGTATCAAATCTCTTATACCATTGTCTAGGAGATTGTTTTAGACCATATAGTGATTTTTTAAGCAAACATACGTTATTAGAGTTAATGTCTTTTATAAACCCCTCAGGAGGTTGCATGTAAATTACCTCTTCCAATTCTCCATGTAAAAAAGAAGTTTTTACATCCAGCTGTTCTAAATGCAAATAATGATATGCAATGAAAGATAAAAGCAATCTAATAGAACTATGTTTAACCATAGGAGTGAATATCTCATTAAAATCTATTCTCTCCCTTTGAGTGAAACCTTTAGCCACTAGCCTTGCCTTAAACCTAGTACCTTCTACCCCTAGTATGCTTTCCTTTCTTTTAAAGATCCACTTGGATCCCACCAGCTTAATCCCATTAGGCTTTGTAACTAGTTTCCAAGTTTTATTTTTAGTAAGAGACTCCATTTCCTCATGCATAGCAAGTGTCCACTTAGGCCTCTTTATAGTTCCTTGGTTCTTGATAAACGACCTCATCTGCAATGCTCAAAGCAAAAGTTGTAAGCTCTGCTTGGCCATACCTTAGGGGTGGTTTTATAATCCTTTTCTTTCTGTCTCTTACTAAAATGTAAGAGTCAGAACCTTGTTTATCTAAGTCCTCTGAGATTGGGGCCTCAAAGTTACTGATATGCTCAGTGTTAGGATCTGTTGAGGTGTTTTCTCTCTCCACCTCAACTTGTACATCTTCCTCAATGTTACTAGATTGTTATTCTACCTCTATTTTCTGTACTCGAGCCATTTGGGATTCATTAAAGGTCACATCCCTGCTAATGATGCATTTATGTTTGTCAGGTTCATTTATCCATAGTTTATACCCTTTAACCCCTTCAGGGTGTCCCACAAAAATGCACTTTAGTGCCCTAGGATCTAACTTATCAGTTTTGGAGTGTGCATAGGCTGTACACCCAAAAATTCTAAGGTAATCATAATTGGGAGGTTTCCCAGTCCACATTTCTTATGGTGTTTTAAAACCTATGGCAAAAGATGGACACCTATTAATTAGATGGACTGCTGTAGCAGCAGTTTCAGCCTAGAAAGTCTTAGGTAATCCAGCATTGGATAACATAAATCTCACCTTCTCTAGAATGGTCCTATTTATCCTTTCAGCTAGGCCATTCTGTTGAGGGGTTTCCCTCACAATTTTGTGTCTTAGAATTCCCTCCTTTTGACAGAAAATATTAAACTTTGTTGATAGAAGCTCAAGCCCATTATCTGTTCTTAGGGTTTTAGTTTTCTGCCTACCTGGTTTTCTACTAAAGATTTCCATTCTTTAAACTTTCCAAAAGTGTCACTCTTGTGTTTAAGAAAGTAGATCCATACCTTTCTAGCGTAGTCATCAATGATGGAGAGGAAATAATTCCCTCCACCATGAGAAACTACTCTAAAAGGTCCCCAAAGGTCAGACTGTACATAATCTAGAGTCTGAGTAGTCATATGAGTTGCCCTTTTAAAACTAAACCTTTTAGCCTTTCCATAGACATAGTCCTCACAGAAAGGTAAGTTGTCCAGACCTGTATCTTTCAATAAGACCTGATTTTGTAATTCTAAAAGCCCTCTTTGACTAACATGTCCTAACCTCCTGTGCCAGAGCCCATATTTATTTTCAATAACATTCTGTACATGAGATGCTTCCCCCACAATGGTTTTGCAAACTAAGGTATAAAGGTCATTTTTAATTATCCCTTTAATAATTGTGAGTGAACCTCTAGTAACTCTAAGGACCCATGCTTTAGACTTAAAAGTATAACCTGAGTTATCAAGGGTGCCAAGAGAAATCAGATTTCTCTTTAGGTCAAGTATAAACCTGACCTCCCTCAAAAGTCTCTCCATCCCATCATGAAGTTTTATTTTTATACACCCAATACCCATGATCTTACTGGATTTATTATTCCCTAGAATTACATGTCCACCATCCAATTCAGAAAAGGTTTCAAACCAGTGCCTATTGGGACAATATGCAAAAAGAGCAACCTGAATCTAAAATCCAATCCTTTTTAGATCCAGTCTTAGTTACATTAAGTACCTCAGCACTTTCATACCCTTCTAACACCACTGCTACATCCCCATCCTCTTTGTTTTTGTTTCCTACCTGAGTTTTCTTATTCGAACAATCTCTCTTGAAATGTCCTTCTTTGTGACATAGAAAACATTATAATTGTTTTCCTTTAGACTTAGACCTTCCTTTCTTATTTTCAAATTTATTTTTCTTGCCTCTCCTTTCAGGTCTTCCCCTAATAGACAAACCCTCACCATTTTCTCATTGGTATCTGCTTGATTTTGTAATTCCCTGGCATGAAGTACAGATTGCACTTCATCTAAGGACAAAGTGTCTCTACCATACATCATGGTCTCTTTAAGGTTTTGGTATGATGAGTCCAAAGAACTCAGCAAGAGGATTGCTTGATCCTCATCCTCCACCTTAATGTCTAGCTAGGTCTAATATAATCTTGGTAAAAGTGTCCAGATGTTCCCCTATAGAAGTTCCAGGGGTCATCTTGAGAGTATATAACTTAGTTTTCTTGCACAGTTTGTTAGCCAAAGATTTAGTCATATATAAGTGTTCTAGATTTAGCCAAATACCAGCAGCTGTTTCCTCACTAGCTACTTCCTTCAACACTTTATCTCCGAATGAAAGAATGAGAATACAATGGGCCTTTTGAAGGATGTCCTTTTGGACTTCCACCTTCCCTTCCTCTTTTGAGGAAAGGCCCCTTATTGCACAGGTGAGAGCATCCTGTAAGCCCTGTTGGACTAACAGGGCTCTCATCTTTATTCTCCATAGACCGAAGTCATTAGCCCCTGTAAATTTCTCAATATCAAATTTCGTGGTCCCCATAGAACCTAAGCTCTTGATACCAATTGTTAGAGTTAAAACTAGAGTCCTTTATAGACTAAAGAACTCAGATCTGAAATCCAAAACCAGAAATATACAGGTATCGGAGATAAAATAGCACGATCAGCAAGAACAAGTAATAAATCAGCAAGAAATCATAAAAGAAGGAAAGAATAAGAAATACAAACAGAGATTACGTGGTTCGACCCTAATAGCCTACATCCACGGCAGGAACAGCCTCAGAGATCATTCTTTATTGAGTAATCTTTAAAGCCAATGTATCATACACACGTTTAATCTAATACCAAGCCAAAACAAGCCACAATCTCTCTTGCTTTCTCCCTCAGTAACAAACCCTAGAATAAACTCTCTATACACTGAGCTCTCGAGGACGGCAACCAACCCAAATGAAAATTGACTTTCTTAACCCTAATCAGAACAATATTACATATATATACATGCCCAGCAGATTACAACACGTGTACTCATCTAACGGCTCTTATTCCAGTGAAGCCATCGACTGCTCAAGTGCATCGCATAAGTTTCCTTCACTGCATATTAATAAGTGCCGCTGCCTATCACCAGGTGTCACATATTTATTGGCTACATATACATCAGTTAGTATACAGAGAAATAAAATGGTAGAATAATTGACACAAAATTCATAGCAACCCTTTCCAAGAATCAGACATATCTCGGCTACCATATTTACAAGCAATTGTCAAAGAGACCTTTCGCTTACGCCCCACAGCACCCTTGTTAATCCCATGCAAATCGCCTGATGCAAACACTGCCACAGCTGGTTTCATGGTCCCTAAAGGTGCACAAGTACTTGTGAATGCATGGGCCATTGGCCGAGACCCAAGCACTTGGGATAACCCAATCTCCTTTGAGCCGGAAAGGTTCTTGGGGTCAGATATCGATGTTAAAGGATAGAACTTTGAGTTGATTCCATTTGGTGCTGGGCGGAGAATTTGTCCTGGGTTGCCTTTGGCAATTCGGATGATTCACTTGATGTTGGGTTCGCTAATTCACTCCTTTGATTGGAATATCGAAGATGGTGCCTCACCCGAAGACCTGAACATGGAAGATAAATTAGGGATCACGTTGCAGATGGCTCATCCCCTGCGGGCTGTCCCTATCCTTCGCTGAAAAACTAACTCATGTTTGGTCTTTCTCTCTTGGATTGGCGCATATATAATAAGCTTTCAGCTGGGGCACAAGCTGGGGCACACTGAGTTGCCGGTATCTTTCAAATCGATGTGTTAATTGTTGGATTTTCTTTTATTGCAGTTACACAGAGGACAAATGGATGATTTTGACTATAGAAGTCATTATACATGGCGGAACTACTTGGCATTTAATTATAGGGTAGTGATAGGGTTACTACCCTATTACTACCCATCTACTACTCAATTTCATTTCAAATTTTTTTATTTTTTCATCATTTTCTTTTAAGTATTTTTTTAACATCCTTAATCACTAAGAAAAAATTAAAAAAATATATAACTTTACTAATACTCACTTCCTTTATCATTAAGTAAAATTAAAAGTTAAAGAAAATCAAATACAAAAATAGTAGTAGATGGGTAGCAATAGGGTAGTAATCTTATCATTATTCTTAATTATAAACATGATCTCCAAAACTTAAATGGGTGAATGATGTCTATTTTTTTTTCTTGTTTTCAAGATATATATATATTTATATATTTATATATGAGATCAAGGAAAATGTTATTTATACATACAATTTTACTTACATAACCATACATATGTATGTGTCAGTCGGTAAAAAATTTAAAATTTGAGATTTAAAATTCAAATTAAAAAAGAAAATACTGATAAAATGAAACTTCTATTTAGTACGTATAACATTTGTAAAGGACGTGTCCTACCACTGTTATGAACTTGCAAATCATTAAGTGGGCGGCACAGTGTGCATGTGACACCTCTGATGCTTAAGTCAACAATAAGTGAGAGATAATAGTTCTAGAATGCTCAATTAGATGATTCGAAGGTTACCTATTGCCCCTATATATAGGCATGGAGAATATTGGATGAGTACTATAAACTGATTAACGTTGCACAATGCTTAGCCATTAGAAGGCTTATCCTTGATATATCAGAGTTATCTAATCACCACATTATCCATATTCATAATGTGAGGTTTATCCCTCCCTAATAACCAGGGCGGTTAGGGTCTGTTTTAAGCTACACGACTCCTTCGAGTAGCTATCCTTTATGGGTGATGGGCCTTGGGCACCTAGTTTGGGCCAGTCCAATATTAACTCCTCTAGTTACCCCGCTAATTCACCAATAAAGGAATTGTAAACATCTTGCTTTACTTAGTCGAGGATGTTTGAGACCCTAGACTACCCCACTAGGAATTTTAGATGACCTATGGACTACCCCGCTGGCCCATTTATTACTTTACTTGTCGTTTCCACTTATCAAGAGGCAAGAATTTTAAACTTGGGGAATGTTCGTACGTTACCCAGTAACCGTTGCCACATTCTCTTTCAGTCAAGTCATTTAGTCAGGTAATGATGATTTGCAGTTATCACCTACTCTTCATTTCCCTACTCCTTTTCATTTTTCATCTTCTTCCCAACTTCTTCCTTTCTTCTTTACATTCTTGAGACCCCACTATCTCGACTTCTTTATCTGCGACCCTGATCTCCCTCATTTCTTCATTTCCCTCTACCTCTTTGTCATCCTCATGGCCCCAAAAAACATATCCCAAACCCCTGTTGTCCAGGAGTCTTCTTCTACTAAAGAGGTCCCATACTTCGAAGGTTTCGGGTGGCGCTCCACCCTCACTGTCAGGGACTTGACGAATCTACGCAACACCTATGGGACCCAAACTCAATACTCTTGGAACTCCCTCGCCGTGGCTGCGTCGATGAAGAAGGATTCGCAGGTGGCCCTAACCCACGGTTTGCGAGTTCTTTTATGCTGCCTAGTACGTGACGTTCTTGATCTTCTTAGGCTAGCCCCTGCGCAACTTCATTCTCATACGTGCCAAGTTCTTCTTTGTTCTTGCATTGTGTTTTACTTGGTTTTGGAACCCGCTAGGGAAGAATACCTAGATTTAACCGCCGAGAGTTCCTTGCGTTTTATTCTTTGAAGAGCTCTCTGGGCAACATTTGCAGCTTTCGGATTAGGAAGCAGCAGTTGGCCCGTTTTGAGAACCGTCATTCAAACGCCAAACAATGGACAAGGAAGTTTTTTCTTGGTTTTTGGCTTAGGTTGGGAATTTCTCAATTCAGAGGCTATGCGCCAGGAATTTCCAATTAGCGCTACCTGTAGTATAGTTCCCGATGACAAAGGTCTGATGGCGGAGCCATCCTGTGTCAACAAGGTTGCCGCCTAGGTGAGTGAGCATGAAGATGAACTTTGGACTGAGTATCTATTGACACCCGCCAATATTGATCATTTCTTGGTAATGCCTAACCATTCAAAGGTCAAGGGTCGCCTCTTCCTAAACAAGTTTGTGGCGCCATCTCCCCTAACTAAGCCTTCCATTGAGTTTTCTCAAAAGGCTTCAAGGAAGTGTTCTCGCCAACCTACAAAGGATACACCTTCTCCTGTGGCAAAGAGGGGGGCTGTAGGCATTGATGTTGGCACCTCTCTCATGGCTAAACAACCTCAAGGTACCCTGCCTTCTACCCTTAATCGCTTACCAGCACGCGCACCTTCTCCAAGCCTCGACAACGTTGAGGGTTTGATGGGTCAAGCCCTTTCTAACTTAGCGACCACTCCTGACTTTGATCTTCCTTCTCAACAGCTTGATTCGGCGTCTAGCCCCACCTTCGAATTCCCTACATTCGAAGCTTCGGATTTGCCAAGGGAAAGTGGTGAGGTCAACGTTTATGTGGTCATTGCCTTTTCGTTGAGCCTTGCCGACCGAGCAGCCCACGAGGGAAGTCAGAGCTGTGAAGATGGTGCCCTAGGCAACCTTGGTGTCCAGGGTGGAGAGAAAGGTGGCGATGCTCCTACTTTTGAAGAACATGAAGAAGGAAGTGAAGGTAAAAGTTCAACTCCCCACTCTCTGCCCACGACCATCTCTAGAAGAGAGACTCCTCCACTCCACCTAAGGGTTGGTGGCGACTATGTTTCTATCCCCTCTCCTTTTCCCTCCTCCTTTGGGTATGATGTTGATTCCTCCTCTGGACGGTCTAGCAAGTGAGGACATCCATTTGGGGATGTTGAACTTGCTTATACCAATGCTATTCGCCTGGTGGGAGATTTGGGTAAGGCCCCTGGGATTGGAGTCGGCTCAATGGTGGCATCTCTTGAGGCTTTCCCCCTCGATTCTCACTATGAACTTGAGGTGAGGTATGATGGGGAGGTGCAGGGAGGTGCGTCCACCTCCTCTGGTCCTGCTAGAGATGAGTTCGTCATCAGTATGGCTAATCAGCTTAAAAATTTCCTCTTTGGGATACCTCTGACTCTGCTTATCTCACTTCTCTCTGCCATTTTTTCAAGACGATTGTTTAAATTTCTTGAATTTTATCTTTGTAGGGTGTCGAAGATTTGGCAGATCGTGCTGACTTGGAGGATGAAGTTTGCTCTAGGCATGTCTTTTCTTTCTACGCCAAGCGGGAATTTGAGAGATGGAAGGTCGAGAGGACAGAGTTGGAAATCTTATTTGAGCAAGCGGATGGCTTTGCACGCTCTATGGTAGGTGACTTGGACATTCTTCGCAACAAGGTTTTCCACCTTCATGGTGAACTCTGTCGCTCCGGGGAGGTGAAGGCCCCTGGATAACTTCTCGTTGGGACTGCTAGAGCTCAGCTTTCCCTTGCCCAGGAGGAGTTAGAGTCAGAGCGGGGTCGTGCTCACTCTAAGCTCTCCACGCACAAGGAGGAGCTAAACTCTGTCTACCAGGAGTTGTCTAGCTCTCAGCAGCATTGTACTAAACTCTGGGAGGTGTTGGCTGCCTCAGTGGAAAGAAAGTGGCAAGTTAATCTTGAACTCTCTGAGGCGTGAGGCACTTTAGAGGAGGGAACCAAACGGCACGAGGAATACAAGAAAGTTCACACCGACACTTTCCTTGCCACTTTCCTTTGAACTGCGATTCTTTGTACTCGACATTGGCGTTTAAGGGTCGCCTGGCCAATTGACCTCTGCATCCTTTTTCCTTGGCACCGCGAGTCTTTGTACTCGCCATTGGTGTTTAAGGGTGGTGTGGTCTACTAACCTCCGTGCCCTTTTTCCTTGGCATAGTGAGTCTTTGTACTCATCAATTGTGTTTAAGGGTCGTGTGGTCTGCTGACCTCTACACCATTTTTCCTTGGTACCTCAAGTCTTTGTAATCGTCATTGGTGTTCATGGGTCATGTGGTCTAGTCATTAGTGTTTAAGGCTCACATGGTCTGTTGACCTCGGCGCCCTTTTTCCTTGGTACCATGAGTCTTTGTGCTCATCATTAGTGTTTAAGGGTCACGTGGTTGCTGACCGTTGCGCCTTTTTTCCTTTGTCACTGTGAGTATTTGTACTCATCATTGGTGTTTAAGAGTCGCGTGGTCTGCTAACCTTCTCACCCTTTTTCCTTTGGCACCGCAAGTCTTTGTACTCATCATCGGTGTTTAAGGGTCACATGGTTTGTTGACCTCTGTGCCTTTATTCTTAGGTAAGTTAGCACTGGCTCAGAATGGACGCTTTATTTACTATGAAACATAATGAAGAATTCAACAGTAGAGTTTTGACAAATCAAGAAATTAACATAATTAGGGGTAGAATTTCTTCAAGTTTTCTGCATTCCAGGGGTGTTGCAGCTCTTTGCCTTGGCTATGCATTAAGTGGTATGACCCAGGCTTGTCGTTGGTCACTACCACGTATGGTCCTTCCCATCCCGTTTCAAGTTTGCCCTCTTCCTTGGTGGTGAGCCTGCTTTCCCTCAGCATCAGATCTCCTATCTTGAATGTCCTAGGTCTGACTCTCTTGTTGAAATAGTGTTATGCCTTTTCCTAGCTGAGTATCATCCTGACTTCAGCTACCTCTCTCTCTTCCTCTAGAAGGTTGAGGTGCTCTTCCATAGCTTCATCATTTTTGGGCGCCGAAAAATGGCAGGTTCGGTAACTTGGCAGACCGACTTCCACGGGGGGTACCGCTTCACTCCCATATGCAAAGGTGAATGGGGTCTCCCCTGTAGGGGTCTTTACGGTGGTCCTGTTGGCCCACAATACTGCGGGTAGTTCCTTTGCCCATTCCCCTTTCTTGCCTGTGAGTTTCTTCTTCAGAATTCCTAGCAATGCTTTTTTGTAGCCTCTGCCTGTCCATTCGCCTGTGGGTGTCCTGGGATGAATATTTGACCTGTATCTTTAGCTCGGCGCACCACTCCTAGTAGTGCTCTGAATCAAACTGTCGCCCATTATCCGAGACTATTCTCTACAGAATTCTGTACCGACAAATGACATTCTTCCATAAGAACTTCATCACGGCTTTGGTCGTGATGGTCACCAGAGGTTCTGCTTCTGTCCACTCCGTAAAGTAGTCTAATGCTACAATCATGAACTTTACTCCACCTTTCATGGGCAAACGGCCAAGGGCGGTCATGGAAGTCAGCTCCTCTAAGGGGAGTGTGATACTGGTATGCACTCTTGACATTTGATGGACCTTTTTGCAAATTCTTTAGTGTCATTAAGTATATTAGGCCAATAGTATCCTGCCCTTACCACCTTTTTGGCCAATGTCTTTCCCCCGGAGTGGTTTCCACCTATCCCTTCATGTATCTTAGCTAAAAGGTACTGTGATTCTTGCAGTGAGATGCATCATAGTAGAGGGGCAAAGAAACCCCTCTTATAGAGGATCCCGTCTACCTTTACAAATCTAGCCGCTCTTCTTCTTACCTTTCTTGCCTCCTCTTTCCCCAAGGGGAGTTCACCCGCATCCAGATACTTCATGATGTCTGCAGCCCACTCAGGTTCGTTATCGCCTACCATGTAGGCTTCTGGTCCTATTGCTGGGACTTCTATTATCATTATCTCAACTTTCCAAGGGAGGGGGAAGCCCTCCATCCCCAAGGCTATTCTCCACTGCTTTGCTTTCTCTAGGCACTTGTGCTATGCTAAAATAGGAAAATCGGTCGTGCGCCACCCATACTCAACTAAGGTATTTCTTCAATTTTTCTCCCTTGGTGGCGTATGTTCCCAACACTTGATTGAGTAGTACTTGTGAGTCTAATTCACCTCTACCTCTGTCACCCCCAATGCTTCAGCCACTGAGAGCTCTACTACTAGTGCCTCATATTCTGCTTCATTATTGGTGGTTTTGAATGTGAGCCTTGCCATGTAGCGATGCTCCTGCCCTTCGCCACTGATTATGTGGACTCCTATCCCTCTGCCAGTATGACAAGATGAGCCATCCATAAAAAGAATCTAGGGTTTTCTTGTCGAGGCGATGACCATTTCTAGCGGGAAACCTAAGAATTTGGCAATAAAGTCTGCCAACGCTTGCCCTTTCATAGCGTTCCGTGGAAAGTACTCGATGTCAAACTCGCTGAGCTTGATTGACCACCCTACTAATCTCCCCGAGCTATCTAGTCTCTGCAACACCTTTGCCAGTGGGCTTTCTATCAGTGCTTTGATTGAGTGGGCCTGGAAGTATGTGTGTAACCTCCTAGTCACTGTCACCAAGGCAAACGCCAACATCTTTATTCGCAAATATCTAACTTCTGCCCCCCTCATGGCTCGAATTTTGTAGAACACGGGCAGTTGCGCCGCCCCTTCTTCCTTGACAAGGACGGCTGAAACGGCATGAGGCGATACCACTAGATACATATAGAGTTTGTCTCCTTCTATATATTGCCTCAAGAGTAGCGGATTGGTCAAATGCTGCTTCAGTGTTTGGAAAGCTTCATCACACTCCTTGTTCCAGGGGTGTACCTTCTGCAATACCCTAAAGAAGGAGAGGCATTTATCCATGGATCTGGATACGAATCTGTTCAAGACTGCTATTCTTCATGNCAGCGTTCCGTGGAAAGTACTCGATGTCAAACTCGCTGAGCTTGATTGACCACCCTACTAATCTCCCCGAGCTATCTAGTCTCTGCAACACCTTTGCCAGTGGGCTTTCTATCAGTGCTTTGATTGAGTGGGCCTGGAAGTATGTGTGTAACCTCCTAGTCACTGTCACCAAGGCAAACGCCAACATCTTTATTCGCAAATATCTAACTTCTGCCCCCCTCATGGCTCGAATTTTGTAGAACACGGGCAGTTGCGCCGCCCCTTCTTCCTTGACAAGGACGGCTGAAACGGCATGAGGCGATACCACTAGATACATATAGAGTTTGTCTCCTTCTATATATTGCCTCAAGAGTAGCGGATTGGTCAAATGCTGCTTCAGTGTTTGGAAAGCTTCGTCACACTCCTTGTTCCAGGGGTGTACCTTCTGCAATACCCTAAAGAAGGAGAGGCATTTATCCATGGATCTGGATACGAATCTGTTCAAGACTGCTATTCTTCATGCCAGCCGTTGCGTGTCGTTTAAGCTCTTTGGCGGTGGATCCATGTTCATGATTGCTTCAATTTTCTAGGGAGGCTTCAATTCCTCTTTCCGACACAATGAACCCCAGAAACTTACCCGACCTTACTCCAAATGCTCACTTCGATGGGTTCAGCTTCATCTTGTACTGCTTTAGTGCTGTGAATGCTTCTCTTAGGTTGGCCAGATGTTGGGCGGCCTCTTTGCTTTTAACTAATAGATCATCCATGTAAACTTCCATGGTCAGCACTACTTGGTTCTTAAACATCCGGTTGATCAGCCTATGGTACGTTGCCCCTGCGTTCTTCAGGCCATACAACATGACTTGGTAGCAATATAACCCACGGTCTGTGATAAATGAGGTCTTCCCTTCATTTGCTGGGTACATTCAAATTTGGTTATAGCCTGAATAGGCATCCATAAAGTACAACATCTTGTGCTCTGCAGTGGCGTCTACGATGACATCGATTCGTGGTAGGGGGAAGCTATCTTTTGGGCAGGCTTTATTAGGTTGGTGAAGTCCACGCACATTCTCCACTTCCTATTTGCTTTATTCACCAGGATAACATTGGATAGCCATTCGAGGTAATGGGCTTCCTTGATGAACCCTGCAGTGAGCAGGCTTTCTACTTCCTCGGCGATGGCTATGTATTTCTCCATGCTGAATGATGATCTTCGCTTTTGACGCACCTTCTTGTGCATGGGGTCAATGCACAGTCGGTGGTCGATGCTATTGTCATTCCCGGGCATATCTTCGTGACTCCAAGTGAATACATCTTGATGCTCTACTAACGATTGCTTTAGGGCCTCCTGGTCTTCTGGGGGAATTTTAGTCCCAATCCGCATTGTTGCATTGGGGCGATCTGGGTATAACGTTTGATAGAAGAGAAAAATGTTTTTGATTGTTGAAGAGAAAAATGTTCTCTATAAGAAACTGTCTTAGTTTTTTCCTGAAAATGCCGAGGAATCTGGATTGGGAGACAAATATGGATTTTTTTCTGCACCACATGCATTTCATATTTATCATCCATCATACATAATTTATCCTTGTACATGGTTATCTAATTTACGGATTTCAAGTAAATCTCACCCCTTATAGACCCATTATCATTCCACTCGGAATGATAGAAGTTGTGTCATGACTTGACGAAGATGGACCAGATGAACCAGTGGATCCAATTGATTAAGGAGGAGCCATACCCTGAGAAAATCCTAGATCTCATTCTGATGTTTATAGCCCTAACCCTTCGTGCATTACAACGCATGAACTCATTGATTTAGCTATGGAGACTTCTTATCTTAATTATTTGTACTAAGATTATGCTACCTTATGATTTGAACTTATATGGTTATGAATAATATTGGGACTTTTTAGTTTATTCTGGCATAAGTTTTTATTCACCCATATTTTGTTGCGGTTCTTGCATACTACTATATGCATTTGTGGGATACATTGCATATTAACTATCCTGAATGGGGGCATGTAACCTTGTGTTGCATGTCCCAACACTCTAAGTCTTCATTCCATCCCAAGAGGAGGTTGGAGGTGTCACATTGGTTAAGTGGTCGAGGGCCCTAAGGAGCATTGGGATGAAACTGTAGCTCAAAATGGATTGTTGGCCGAGTGTTGGGTGAAGTGTTGGGAAATCACGTGTAGTTGTGAAAACATGAAACTGTGAAATTTGTGTTGTTATACTATGTTTGTGGTCGTACTTTGCTATTCCATGTCATCTAATAACTGCTTGTTACATAATTGCATTTTATTTATTGCATGTCATTAAATTGTATGAATTGCCCTCTGTTTTGTGGGTGTGCGTATCACGATCCCAAATAGGGATGGAGCATTATCTTGATGGAGCTTCTCAGGTCACTCGGGAGCGTGTAAAACTGAGTGCCGTCCCTTGAGTTGTCGCCAAGTGACAACGGGCTTAGACTAGATGACAATGTACTGGTGCTATGGTGTGATGAAGGAGCCAGGGTGTGCACATTGTCCATAGGGGAGACCATGGTGTATGCATAATTAAAACGGGTGTGTGATCCATGCGGTTAGCACCTCAGCGTCGCAACTCCCGCCAAAGCACACATGGGGGTCAAGGGCGTCACATAATGAGCGGGTTAGAAGCTAAAAGATATATCCATTTTGGTTTGCATCTTCTTCTATTGGATGATTTTAATTAATAGCAATTTATGTCAAGCTAAATATGGATGCCTTGGTATAAAAAAGATAGTTTATTTTGATTGGCCAGCCATCTAAGCTAGCTATGTTAATGCTCTATTTAGTAATTAGGAACTTTATGTCGCGCTTTGTTTCGCCGAATTATTTGTGTTGTAGTCATTGTATAATTTGTCTTGCACAATTTAATCTGCTAGTTTGCAAGTGTCAAGCAAGAAAAAGGCTAAACGAATTTATTTGGAAGGTTGATGTTAGATTGTTTATGATTATGGTTAAGTTAACTACTTAGTGTTATACTTACTGCATCTTTGGGTCAACTCCACTGAAGTGCATAAGCATCTGGCACTTTGATGATAAGCATTTTGGTCAATTAAAGTTCGTGTACATCTCATTAAGGAATGCAGAATGAAAAAGTCTAAGTATTTTGGTTTTAGTTTAATTACTTCATTGCTACTGCTCATAATATTTGTTTTTACTTGATCAATTTAATAACTTTGGATCTCCATTTAGTTTGTAAAAAAGACTATATATGCAATATTCTTTGAAGCGTATATTCATGAACCATTGGTGTAAGTCTTAGTTAGTAGCTAATGCTTTTATATATTTTGCATACTGAACCATTGGTTGCAAGTCTTAGTTCCTAGTATATACTTTTAAAATAATATGCTTCTATATTGTCCTCAAATGAATGGGCAGAGTTTTGGGAAAACTATTATTGTTTGCACGACTATTAATGTTGAAGAGGGGGTATGAGCCTTTTTGCTATTACATGCTTATAGTTAATAGTTTGAGGCCTCATTTGGTTAAACAGGTGAGATGAGATAAAAGTTGAAAGTTGAATAAAATATTGTTAGAATATTATTTTTTAATATTATTATTATTATTTTTTTAGATTTGAAAAGGTTGAATTGTTTATTATATTTTATATGGGAGTTTGAAAATTTGTAATAATTATATGAGATTATATGAGATGAGTCTCTTCTTGGTAACCAAACCAGGCGAATAGCTTGATTCTAGTATAAGGGTTCTTACAACAAAGGTAATATTAGATCACGATGGTCATTTCCTTGTCCAGGCAATACATATTACACTTGCAATTGAGTTTACCCTTATACTAAAATATATTTTGGGTACTATTAAAGGATTTCAATGTACCAATGGTGATTATAAAAACAGAATTTGCAATGTGGTTTGAAGGTTTGCAAAGTATATTTAATTTGGATATTTTTCTGGTCATGAAAAAACCAGGTTGTCTTTTTGAGTGGGATATGTTTATGAACCTAAATATCATTGGGTTGTCTTATTGAGTATTGGAATTTCAGGCTCAACAAAATGGGGTGTTTTCCTACTACAAATAAATAATAATAATAATAAAGAGGAAGAATAATATGTGGTTTTCATTTTGTTATTTGATAGAATCATGGAATTGCATTTCACTTGGAAGAAACAAACTGCATGTGTTGTAAGGTAGACAATCAGCTCGTGGTATTGTTTTTCTCTAATCCATTGCTTGCATATATGCATTGTTATTTATTATAACTTTAAGAACTAGTTGTCATATAATATTTGTCATGCATGATAACTGTCTCAACTTCCTATTACTGAAAATCATCTTACCAATAAGAGGTGCCATAAAGCTTTAAGGCTTATAACTGTCCCAAATTCATATATAATATTTGTCAAGATAAACTACTCTAGCCTAGAAGTGTGTCCCACAAAAAAAATGTGTTCCTGATAGAGATGAATAGTTGACAAGAAAAAAGAAAGCATGAATGAGCCACATATACTGTGATTGTCGTCATTCAAATCAATTGCTTGGTAGTTTATTGTGCAAGCTCTTTGTTTAACTTTCTTTAAAGGGCATGCTTCATGCTTTCAATTGATTTTCCTTAGGTGTGGATACCCAATACGTTTTGTACTGAAATTTTGGGTATAGTTTTGTGAACTCCTTATCAAATTGTAACCTTAAGATGTAAACGGCATTTGGCAATTCGGATGATTCACCTGATGCATGCATGCTGGGTTCGCTTGTTCATATATAATAAGGTTGTAGGCAGTACAGTACTCCTGAACTATGAATGGAGTAGTTGTGATGTGGCTGTGTAATTGAAGTGATGGGCATTATTGTGTAGTTGTGTTGTGGTTGTAAGTAGTGTGAAGTGACGGGGTTGTTGTGCTGTTGTGATGTAGTTGGCGACATGGCGGTATACTATGAAGTCACGGGGTTAAATGTGAAGTTTGTGATATGGTTATGCTTTGTGAAGTAATGGGATGTTAGTGTAGTTGTGTTATGACTGTGCGAAGCTATGATGTGATTGTGAAGTGGTGAGACTATGGTGAATGTGCTCTGAGCAGTTTGGAAGGTGGTCATGAACTATGTGACGTGATGGGATGTTGTGTAGTGGGCAATTTAGTTGTATGTTGTGTGAAGCGTTGGGATAAGTTGTGTAGTTGGACGTGTTGTATGAAATGTTATGTTGATTGGGTTTAAGTTGGAGGTTAGTGTCGGTGTGTATAAAAATTGTTTGCACAAGCAGACATTTTAATGGACTATATGTTGATCTTAGGTGATAAAAGGGTAGAGTACATGTGTAAATTGGTTGGACGCATGTGCCAAACAGATTTACCATATATAATAGATAGTCTGTCCTAAGCATGGGTACATGATGTTTAAGCCTCAGGGTTAGTTTAAAATTGTGTATTATGCTTGGTTTGGATTATGATGAAGTGTTGATTAGATTATGCGTGAATGGAGGAAGAGATGTATGTATTGACTAGGATTGAGATATATAACTTGGTTGGTTCTAGTTATGCATTGGAATGGATGGTTTGGTAGGAAGTGTGATGAAGGTAATAGTGTGCCTTTACCAATAAAGGTAAGAAGTTGAAGTAGAACGCTATGTGTTGGAAAGGTGACCTCAAGTGGGTCACAAGCTAGAACCTTGAGACTTAAGAAAAAGTGATAAAGGAAAGCAGAGAGGATGGACTTGGGTAACAGAGTATGTCTAAGTGGAGGAAGTTTAAGTAAATGGTAGTATTATGTAAGTTCTAAGTTTAAGTTACATATGCACTTGAAAAGGGAATGATGTAAAGTTATGTATGCATGTAGGTTTCCATCTGACACGGACATGAATGGACTGCATGAAATGAAAATAGCATGGAGTCCAGGTAAGCATTATGTTCATATTCTTATGAAGTTTTCTAAATGATAGGAACTGAAAATGAAAAGTTTTCATGAAAAATGTGCTTTTATGCAATGAAGGAAATGAAATGATGCTTTATGAAAGTATGCTATGTACTAATGTTTAAAGGTATATGTATGTAAATGCCTTATTCGGCAGCCCCTATTTATGCACCCAAAGTAATAGTTTTATGCATGTAAATGGATGCTATATGTAGTAGCTATTGTCTTTATTTTCCATGAAATGAATTGTTGAGGTTTATACTTGATGCTAAGAAATGATGTTTGAATGATGCAATGAAAGCGTATTTAAATGACGCTAAGAAAGTCTATTTAAATGATGCTATGAAAGGAATGTTTAATAGATGCTATGCAATGGTGTTTAAATGATGATGTTTATGCTTATGCTTTTAAATGATATTTATAGAATGAAATGGACTGATGAATGGAAAGAAATTAAAAGTAAATGACTGAAAGGAAGGAATGAATGAAAGGAAAGGAAATGAATGAATGTTTTAATGTATGAAAATACGTAATGGCCATGGCTGAATGAATGAATGATGGTAACAATGAACTAATCAGATTGCAATGCCGAGTAAGTAGTATTGGTAGTGCACCCATTACTAACCCTGACTGAAAGGGATTCCTAACCTAAGGCCACGAGTGGAATCTGGGTCCAAAAGACCACTAATCCCAACACACGGGGCATAACAGTGTGTACTGGCCAGAGGAAAAGCAAAAAGAGTAAATGAATGTATGAATGATTTAGTTTCCTTATGAAAGAATATCCAAGGTGTGGGAATGTTCTATGAGAAATGAAAACCTATTTAAAGAAAAACCTCACCTTGTAATGCTTTCAAAGGAAATGATTGTTTTATGTAAAGTATGTAGAGGAATGATGAATGCATGAATGAAAACCTACGTTAGTATACTTTTACAGTATGAAGTAATGCTTATTGAGTGATCGGATCATTTTTTTTATGTATGTCCCTCCCCCTCTCAGGAACAAAATGAGTAAGAAGAGTTAGGACAGACATGGCCCAAGGAAAGAGTGACAGAAGCCTAAGCCTGTTTTTATGTTATGTATGAAAGTCAATTTTTTGTAAAAGGTCTTTTAATTAAATTTAATGATTTTCGCTGTTAACTCTCTTTTAATATACAAAACATGTTTTAATTTTAAACATGGAATATTTTATATCCTGGGAAGGAAAGAGAAAAAGTTTAAGAGGTTCAGTAATTCCCGTCTCATTTTCTTAAATTATCTTCTAAAATTCCACCACAAGGATGGGCGTTAAAAATGGGGGGAGGAAGGGTTTAGTCTTGGAAGGAAGGGGAAAAGGGGAAGTCATTTCAATTTGAGGAGGAACCAGAAAGAAGGGGCTCGTGGTTTCAATGGCCTTAGTGAGACAACATCATGTTGACTTCCATCTGGCCTTAAATGAAACAATTCGTTTATGCTATATAGGGCAGTTGCAAGCAGTCCCCTATCTGGGGACTGCAAACAGAATTTTTCAATAAAATTTTTGAGAAACTCGGAAGCATTAGAGTTTCCTATGGAAGGCTTGTTTGAGATGGATATTTGAAGTTGCATGGCTGTTTAATTAGGCTTGGAATGGAATTGGGCAGAGGTGTAATTGGTATAACGGGCAAAGGACGTTGTATAGTCAGGTGCAAGAGCATGTTGCTGGATTAGCATTCTCTAATGGTATAGAAGTTCATTTCAAAATTTAGTAAAAAATGAGGACTTGTGATAGGTTGCAAAAGAAAAGGGGGTAACAAATGAATTGGAAGAGGGATTTAATCCACTGACAAATTAGTGAATGAGATTAAATACTCATCATCCAAAGGTTTTCCAATAGCAACTAATTGTTCTAACCAAGACCTTGTTTGCTTAACGTATGCTTGACAGGTTTGAGAACCCTTCTCATGTATAGCATGTAAATGTCGTCTCAAATGAGTAACTTGATCGAGAACAAGAGTGGGAGGAAAACCTATTTGCCAAGGTTGTCTATACTTCTTTGGAAGTATTTAAGCCATAAACAGTGGAGAGCACACTCTTAGATAGAGTGACATTGATTTAGCTAAATAAAAATTGGTCTTTTTAGTCCAGACAATGAACTATGGATTAGGAGTCTAAGTGCCTTTTGCATTACTCAAAAGCAAAGGTGGGCACGGTTGTGTACTTTCAACAATATTCAACTAGTTGTTAGTCCTCAAAACTGGGACAAATAGAGAGAGCCACCCACATAAGGTAATTGCTATCATCAAGCTTTAGTGATATAGGCTGAGGCAGATGTCGTAAGCAAAGAGTAGTTTAATCAAATGAGGGGATTAGGGTGTTAGAAGATCTTGTTGTGAAAAACACAACACCCACATACAACAATAATGAGACAGATAGTAAAATAAATGCAGAAATATAGGAATCAAGCACATACACACACGATACAAAGTATTTAATGTGGTTCGACAATGTGGCTACATCCACAGAGCTATAGGGGATTTTATTGCATAGGAGATTACAATCACATAGGGAGTTACAAGAGCACTACTCTACCCATAAGATCTCAACTCTCTCTCTAGGACTTTTTCTCTCACACAATATGCTCTACACAGTTTTCCTCTCTCTGTTCCTCTAATCTGACAAAATAGGATTCTTCGCTCGAGCAAGTGTTGAGCACATCATGAGCGAACAACAAATCCAACATTGGCTCTAGCGGACTGTCGAGCGAGCCACGAGCGAACTTTCTGTCCAAGCTTCGCTTGAGCCAACTGTTGAGCAATCCTTAAGTGAATGCACTACTCGAACTTCACTCGAGCACCAGGTCGAGTGACAGTCGAGTGAGAAATCTGTCTCCGCATCTTCCAGCTCACAAAACAAATTAGGCTCCATAACCCAACAATCTCCCACTTGGAGACAAATTCTCCACGTGCCAGCCCTTGTCTCCAACATTAGCCCTATCACCTCTACACCTCACAGCTCCCTTCTTCAAGCCAGAAGACACACTAAAGTCAAGCCCTCAATTAGCACATCTATTGGGTAAGTCACAACTCCCACATCACTAGGAATATTTGGTCTCAAACTGACTCTGGCAAACATAAGAGAATTTTTTGTTGATGTCCCATTCTCCGATCTGGGCAACTGATCCTGCCTCCTACTGCTAACATTCTGTCTTCAGTCGACGTGCCCATCTCCTTTGCAATCTTTGCTTCCTCCCTAGAAGTCCAGTCAATTGCTTCTTAGCTAACTCCCACTTGCTCAATCTCCTGTCTCGCAAGATTTTCCTATTATTTCGTGGCTTAGTACCTTTAGTCAGCAAGATATAATTCAAGGTAGATGTCCACTGTGGAGGTTTGGTTGTCCTGGAAAATCTGCAAGCATCAACTATAAGTGTAGACGTCCTTGGAACACCATACGCTCTATTCCCGTCTCTCACACCTCTGCTCTGAACCATGGTCTTGGGAGATATCCCCAGGCTTACAAGAGGAACTGCAAAGTTGACTCCCTTTTGCTTCCTTTTATTCGTGTGACCAAGCTTGCTTTGTTACAACTTTGCATTTACCTACACCAAGAATTAGTTCTCTTACCATGCACCGAGACCACCTCACCCTTTGAGACCTTCCATGCTCTTTTAGAAAACGCTACTGTATGACCATTTTCGTCGAGCCGTCCCACAGAAATCATGCTTTTATTTATATTTGGAACGTGTCTAACTTGCTACAAAGTCCACAAGCTCCTATTTGGGAGTGCGATGTGCACATCGCCCACTCCCACTATATCTAGTGCCCACTCCCAAAATCACTAGCAACATAATTATACATGATCTATTGATGTGAGGTGCTATGGAACAAAGCCTTTGACTCCAACACTCAATCGTCAACTAGACTATGCACTGCAAGAAATAGAGCGTCTTGTAATTAATCAGCCACTGTGTTCATTGCATCATCCTTAGTCTATTTTTTATTTCTGTAGTCTCTTTTAATGTGGCCTAGTTTTCCACAACTCCAACAAGTGATATGCTGCCTAGATCTCGACTTGCTCCTGTACTTAGACCTTTCATGCCCTCTACCCCGATCGTTAACACTCAGGGCAGAACCTGTACCAGAAAATTTCCAGAGTCTTTCCTGCATTCCTCCTCAACAAGGATCATGGCACGTACGTCATTGTAATTCAGTTTCATCTTGTTGGCTGAATTACTCACCTGTGAGGCTCCAAATTATTATGTGTATGTAGGGTTTTTCATTAAGAGAAAATCTAAGCCCAAGTGGTTGTTTGTGGGTCATTTTCTTTCTTGGACTTACTTTTCCCTCCCCTAAACGATGTCGTTTTGAGCCAAAGGGTAAAAACCCTAAGACCCTTCTTCTCCCTTGGCGCTGCACGCCCTCTTCCCCTTCTTCTTTCTTTCCTATTTTTTTCTTCTTCTTCTTCCCTTCTCTTCCTATGGCACGTGACTTGTAGCACCTCCCCCCGTCACCACACCGCCATCACCATGTGGTTCCCGCTCAGTAATCATTTTTCTCTTCTACCTCCACTGTGAACCTTGCCCAATCCGAGTGCCTCCTCCTCTGGCACCTCCTGAAGCCTCAACCATGACAGCTGCTCACCTCCGCTACCCACCACTCGTCGCATGCCATGTGTGCGACGCTCATGAAGCCCCCACCATCCCGCACAACCAATCACAGACATGGCTGCATCCCCCAAGCCCCACTCCACGGCCTATAAATAGGTCGGATCTCCCCCTTTCGAAAATCATCCTAAGCCTCCTCACCCTCTCTTAAATCTCATCCCATCTTCTTCCTCTCCCTATGTTTTGCCTTCCTATAGGTTTTAGGCAACTTTTTCCCCAACGTCGTCGTGCGTCGCCCCAGGCCACCCTTTTCCAGCAGCTTCGCAATGGTCATCCGACCCCTTCCCCTCTGCTAGGCCTTTTTCCCCCTCAAATCCATGCCAACCCAAGTCCAAAATTTCCTTTTGGGGTCTGCTCCACCATGCACCACCACCACCCTCTGCCCCGAGTTTTCGTTCATCCACCCTCTTATTTTCATCAGATCTCCACCCACTATATATCCAATTGTAGAGTCCCAGGTACTTCCTGAATTTGTCATTGTCCACCGTGCACCACCACTACTGCCGTTGAGCTCCACCACTCCTACGTTGTATGCCACTGTTTTCGTATTAATTTTTAGGCATCATCAGTTTTAACTAACTTTTTTTCATCTTGTAGCTATGCGCACACACACTCGAGATACCTTAGATAGCGCGCTCGATCATTCAGAAATTTGCCTTTCGCGTAGTAAGTAAATCGCCAAATCAACCCTTGATTTTTCTTATGTGGAATCATCGCTAGGTTTGTTACATTCTGGTTGTGATTAAGAAGTGGCCTGGGGCCTTGTGAAGTGTTGAGATATTAATGTTGTAGTTGTTTTTGGAAATGTGGGCTAAGGGCATAATGGAGATTTGGGAAACGTGGGTTGTTGGGATTTGTGAAATTGTTGTGATTGTGGCTGTTGTGCTATTGGTGGTTGACTGTTTTGTGATGCCATGCCATCCAATAACAGTTTGTTACATGATTGCATTTTATTTAATGCATGTCATTAAATTGTATGAATTATTCAATTGTGCTATGTTCTATGCTATGCAGCGTAAGCTGAAATTGGGTTTTTTGTGTCATCAAAAATTAATTTTGTGTGGGTGCGTGCATATTACGATCCCAAGCCGAGATGGGGTATTATCTCGGTGGAGCTCCTCTAGTCACTTGGGAGCGTATAAAAACTGAGTGACGTCCATTGGAAGTTGGCTTAGCCAAGATTGTAACGTTCTTGGTATTACTCCGTGGCCCCTCTAGTAGCGGGGGCTAGAGGATGTCATGTTACGTACGGTCGGGCACGGAGATGGACATTGCTCGTTACGAAGTCACACACGTGGTTGTTACCCATGGTGTGACGAAGGCAATCTGAGTGTGTGAATGGTCCTGAGGAGAGTCCATGGTGCACACCATAATAAATGGTTGTAAATTGGGTATAAATGGGATTTTTGGAGTGAGTTGTTGTTATTGCATGATTTATTCGTGTTTTTCTCTAAATGGGTATTTTGTGAAAGTCACTAATGATTGTAGCACATGTTTTGTTTGTATGCTTCCATGTTTGAAATTCTTGGTTGTTGATCTATGGATTTATTTGCTGAGATTGCAAAATCTCATTGTAGTATTCCCACCTACGATTCTGTTTCAGCATGATGGACGGGTTTGAGCATGATGGACCAACCCCACCTGAGGAGTGATGACCTAGGTTTATTTTTGTTGTAATGGATGGACTATTTCTTTTCTTATTTTGATTAGCTGGATGACTATAATAGCTTTATGGAAGATTTCTTATTTGGGTTGTATTTTAAATTTATGGTACTTAGTTTTAGATTGTGTTATTATAATTCCCGCTGCGTTTATAAACTGTACACAAATTTGCATGTTCGCACACACTTGCACTTGGCGATGGGGTGTGCAACCCAAGTTGCCATAACTTCGGTGTCACGACTCCTACCAAATCACAAGTCGGGGTCAAGGGCGCCACCTCACTGCTATTTCCATGGCCTCCCAACTATTTGTCAACGATGCCAACATAATCAATGCTCTGATCTCATCATCAAACTCAATTTCTACTATTGGCAATTGATTTGTAACCGTATTAAAGTCATTCAAGTGCAGGGCAACAAACATCCCTTATAACATTCTAGTTTCCTATTATGTTGTTGGTGGTTTCTATTAGCTGCAGGCAATACGTCGCCTAGGTTGACAGGGGCGGAGTGAGCGAAAGCCAAGTCAAGAAAGGAAATTGAAGATTGTGATGCCGAGCCAAAGACTATGAAAATAGTCCAAAGAAGATAGTCCAAAATATAACGAATTGATATCTTCTTCAAGCATATTAGTCATCTAATATACCATCGACCAAGAATTTGTTACCTTCATGGGACATTAGGTCTTTTTCTTTGCTATTAGGGTGGAGACATAAGACTAAAGGGTTATAGCGATGCTAATTGGGCTATTGATAAATATGAGTGTAAATCCTCAATGGTTTATGCATTTATGCTTACTGGAGGAGCTGTTTTTTGGTGTAGCAAAAAAAATCGTGCATTGCTTTATTCACAATGGAATTAGAGTACGTTGCTTGGTCAGTAGTTGTACAATAATTGTTTGGTTGATGAGATTTTGTTCAATACTTAGAGGTTATAGCTCTTGCAGACAATAAAATATATGGTGATAGTATTACAAATTAGACATATGCCAAGGATCCCAAATACCATGGTAGAACCAAACACATAAATATTCAATTTCACTATATTCGGGATCTTGTTGCACAAATTGAGGTGATCCTACAATATATCTCTACTAGCAACATGGTGGTTGACCCTCTTACTAAGGCTACTAACAGAAATATTTTTCAAACTCATGTTAGGAGTTTGACATTTCATCAAATTTGATATATGTTGTATGAAGGATACCTTGTTGATTGTATTGTAGATTTGGCATGACTATCAGTAACTATTGCATCAACGAGATTATTGTTTTTATCTCGTATTATAAGTTAATTAATGGATGTTAAGTGAAAAACACACATTATAAAGATGTCACTAGGCAAATATTAGTTCACTCACATGGATGATCACCTTGGTGCTTGCATAATGAGCAAGATGAGACAAACGTATTAATTTGGCACTTAGAAAGCGAGCAGTTAAACATTGTGACGCTCTGAGAGCATTCAAGATAAATTTAAAAAATGTCCATTTAGCTTGTGTCACGTCCCTGATTTTTTTTCACTTTGATATTGACATGTACGCCCAATAGCGAGCACGTTTTCTATTCACGTAGTGCTAGCTTCGTGGCAAGAACTTTACTCACTATATTACTCTCCTATCACCCGAGCTCTATCCCTTTTTTATGTTCCTTGCCAAGGTGCTCACCCAGAGCAACCACTCTCCTCCCTCACGTTACTCGCTGAGGGTAAAGCACTTGCATCTCGTAAGGCTTACCTGATGGCGAGCACTTTGATCGCAGTATTGCTCGCCAACTAACCAAGCTCTGTCCTTTTTTTATATTTTTCATTTAGACGGCGAGCACATGCTAATGAAAGAAAATATGCCATTAAGAGAAATGTGATTATTTAGAAAGATGCATTAAGCAGAAAAGTGGATTTTTTATTATACAGCAAAAATGGCTAAAAAGGGTTAGAAAATTTCTCGAACATAAGAGGGTTATATTACATAGCAAATTTCCTCGTTTAGACAACAATGGCACTAAGGAGAAATTCTGCTCAGATCCCCATCCTCATGAGACAGGTCTTCCATAGCGAAGTCTGGAAACTCCTTTCCTAATGGAGGAGCAGGGATCACCACAAGGGGTGCTGTCGGGAGCTGGTATAACTCGACCATTGGGAGGGTAGAGGGAAATCAAGGATTTTCCCATATGTCCTACCATTGGTCATTAATTATTCTTGAACCAATGTCTTTCCAAGAAAATACTGGCAAACTTCAATTGACCATTTGGTTATGATTATCTACAATGGTAGTGACTACCACAGTTGGAAACTTGTCAATCATGGTTCTGCTGTAAAGTATCATTTATATATATAAAAAAAAAAAAAAATAGTAGAATGTATGAGTTTGAAAACTCTACAAGTGGAAGATCCATTGCCAGTGGAGTGAACAAGCATATGATGAGTAAATAATAATGAATAGATGTTATTATAGGAAACACATAGCAATGGCTAAAAAAGTTATTAGTAGACTTATCTTTAATTAGAAATTTCGTACCCCCTCCTCTCTCCTTCTCCCTATACTAACCTTTACCATAGAGGACTGTCCTCTCATAAGACTAGTTCTCCTGGCACGAGGTATGCATTCCCTCAAGGACTACATCTGCCATTAGATGCATTGCACCATCCCAAAATCAAATCTGGTACCAATCTGAGGATTGGAACATCTTTAGTTGAGTCTTTTCTTTCAAATTGATGAACATTGTGTTCATAATTTCATTAATCTGTTATAAGGAACATGCTCAAAGGCAATGTCATCTATGTGAACATGCGCAACTTTTATGAGTGATAGAAAAAGAACACAAGCTTTCCAATTAACTTATTTTCGACTAATTGAATAAAAAGAAAATAAATACCAAGTGCGCATCAAATATCAATAAGAATTTACATTTAAGTTTGCGGTATTTGCTCAAACCCATGGACCACACTGAGGTTGCTCATCCTTGCCAGTTGCTTTCCTTGATTCATTTTTGTGCAATCTCACTCTATGCTTTAGGACACCACAGTGAAAACAAAAGTTTGGTAGTTACTTGTGCTTGAAAGAAATCCACATTTGTTTCTCACTAGTTGTAACAACCCCGCCCTAGAGTGGGACGAGTAACTACTTTTCATGCTATGTTTTCTTTTTCTTTCTTTTTAATAACATACCAATTGTATATAAAAAGAGATGTATCACGAACAAAAAATTTGGAAAAGGGACCTTCCCCATTTCTATCATATTTCAAAGTTCCAAAATAACCGGTTTATAAAAACATGGTACAGTCCCATTAATTACAAATTAAAACTACAGTCATCTTCAGCGTAGAAACATCTACCCGGTTCACAAAATATTTCGTCTCAAAATACATGTCCCAACGGTTTTACAAACCAACCAAAAATTTCCCAACATCACATAAAGACCAAACACAAGCAAGGGTAGGTTAGACGTCCAGCTTCCCCTCCCTAGCAATGTCTTGCTCTATAGTTTCTTCTTTAACATTTCCTAGACATTTAAAACATTAAAACAAATGTGAGTCAAATACTTAGTAAGTAGTACACCAAGCAGTTAAAATAGCATACCTCGACTATTCTTTTCTTTTGAAAGTTCACACCAGCTAAAAATATTTAAATAAGCATAAAACATTTACATAAGCATTCAAATTCAGTTTTCACTTTCTTTTGGCCGGCAAACACTATTATGCCCTGTGTTAGGGTTAGTGGTCTTCTGGACCTGATCTCCGCCCGTGACCACAGGTTAGGAAATCCCTCAGTCAGGATGGCACCATTGGGTGCACTACCTACCAATGGGACCAATCCAGCATTGCAATCTACCTCTTTCCTTTGGTACCATAATCATTCAGTCGTTGGCCATTAAGTATTTTCATACATAAAACATTCATTCCTCTTTCTTTCCTTTCTTTCCTTTCAAAGCATTTCCACCATCTTTCTTAGTCCAATGCACATGCATTTTCTTTCATAAGAATGCATATTATGCTATACTTTATAGTAAGGAAAATCATTAGCTTTCACGAAAATAGGTGCATGATAAATCTCATGATCTAAACCTTGAATGTGCATGCTTTACATCATACATATACACACATTCATAATTCATAGGATGCTTAATATGGGCTACCAAGAAGGCTTATATATTATATACATTTAACTTTTCGTCACAAAGAAACATTTGAATAAAGAAAACATTTAATAGAAGAAAATGTCATGTGAGAAGCAGGGTCATAGCTACTTACCTCCAAGCTTTACTCTTTGGTTTCCTTTGAACTTGAAAAAATTCCAATTCAACGAAATGGAACGAGTACATCAATATCCATTTCACTCTAAGCTTCACTAATCAAAACCCTTAACTAGAGGCTCACTTTGATTCCAAGAAGAAATTAAAATGTTTTCCTTAACTCCTTTTCACTTAATGAACATTATCCACAAAGCACAACCTTAACCCATTCAACTACCCACCATACATGGCACTAAGTCAAAACATTAAAACCCTCATTTCAAGCATTTAAAAAAAAACTCAAAAAATTGACTAATAGCACGCTTGCTGTCCGTTAAAGGCCATTGGGTTTTCTACAGGAAGGATAGATGGAAGTCACGGGTTAAGAATGAATGTACAAATGGTAGGAATTTATTTAGGAATGGAAGGGAACAAGGAAACACTACAAATATGGAATTTTATTAAAGAAGACGTTTGACAACTTTTAAAATCATGTGGGGAGCCAACTTAAACAAAGGGCTAAAGCTCAGAAGATGGTTCATTTTGTCCCTTGTTTGCAATGGTTTTTCATACAAAGATTAACTTTGGTTGAGGAAAGGATGCAAGGGAATAATGGGAATGAAGTGAACTGTTTTAAGCCTCAAAACATGGTGCCTACCAGAATTTTCTGCACCTCCATAAACAGCTAGTAGCCTTAGTGCATTTATGCCTTTAAACATCCCTTACTTAAACAAAATCTCAACTACATAATTAAACAATACTAGAGTTGTAGAAACTTTAGAAGAGCATCACATTTGTCTGAAAACATACTATAAACAGTAGGCATACCACTCGGCAAACTCAAAGCTCTCAAGCAAGCTTACTAGTTCAATTAAAAATTCATAGTGGCTTACTTAGGCCATAAACCTTGAGGAATTCATGTTTTAAATTACAAACATCCTCATCTTCATTAATTTGACACATAACACAAGGACTTAACATAATTAAATTATGGTTTAAAGTCAAGAAAACACAAGGAATGGATTCATAAAAAATGCCTTACAAAGCACACGGTTAGGAGCAAAACAGAGCACAACACAAAAAGTATTATCCTTCCTCTATTCGGTTACCCCCAACTATAACAATCATGAGAAAATCAGCCTAGGAACTACCAATCACTTAGCCAACACAGAGTTTCGAAAAGCCCAAATACACGGCACGGATTGGCTTAGCACAGTTCAATCCGCACGAAATCATGGAGAATAGAAGCATTACCTGACTTAACCTTCCTTTCAAGGTGCAAAACCAGCAACAAACAAGAAATGGAAGAAGAAATTTCGAAGCTCTCGGCTGGGACACAAGCAGAGAAATTTTTTGAGAAAGCCCTAGGTTACAATCCATAGGTTCAAAATCTCCAAAATCAGAAATTAGAATCATAGAACTCACCTGCGTTGTACTCTCTTCTTGAAGAGATTTTCGACTGGATCACTTGTTGGAAGTGAAGAGATCGGTTGAAGAAATGTGTTAGGAACCCAGCTAGGGAAGAGATCGTGCGAAGTGAAGTAGAACTTAGCTTGAAGTGGGAACGACGTCGATGGGCATTATGGAGCACTGCATTGGCAATTGAATGAAGGGAAGCTGCAGTGAAGAGCTGCAATACGCAACGTTTTGGAGTAATAAATAGAGTCTGTAGTTGGATCTGTCTAATTCACACCGTTTTGGGATTAAAAGCACTAAAACGGTGCCTTTATATTACTGTCATTTTCTATTGCCTGTGAGATTAGTTTATCAACGTTAGAAGTTAGTTATATTGTCAGTAGTGCTTTCGTATACGAGGGAAAGAGAGGGAAAAAGGAAGGGGATCTGATAATATTGTAAGAAGTGAATTCTGAAGGAGGTTGGGAGCTCTCGAAGTTACTCCCGTAGCAATTCAATATCTCTTTAGCTTTTTATCAAATAGCTTGTGGCCTCTGTTTTTCCCTTGCAGTAGCAGTATACTCTCATTGCATTTCCTTCCTCATTACATGCTGCATTACAGAGTCATATAGCTACCATTATTCATCCATTCCCATCATCTCCATTGTTATCACTGTAATAATAAGGGAGTTCCTAACAAAATGGGAGGGTGAACGCATGGGTAGAGAAAAACCGATGGGGCCCTTTTTCTTCTGAACTTGTAAGAAAACAGAAAAAAGTGAAGAAGCATAGAGCAAGTTGATGGAGAAGGAGAATTGCAAACTTCCTTAATGAAAATATTCTTATCTTTTACAAGTGCCAGAAATGGCTGCTTTATACCCAAAAAATGGAAAAGAATCACTAACTAACTATACACCACGATTTGTCCTATTGCTAGCTGGAGAATATTAACAGAGGAATATATTAGTGAGTGCTAGAGACAGTTATGAGTGGAGGCAGTTATGAGCAACGACTTGCAGTCATTCTGATAAGTTTGTGCAATACGACCTGTAGCTTCTTGAGCTTGACCAGTGTCTTCTAACACCCCCCCGCAAGATGGAGTGTAGAGATTAACTATACCCATCTTGAGTAAATGTGTTTGCAGGAGGTAGGAAGGAATTGCCTTTATGAAAATGTCAGCTAGCTGAGTTTGAGAAGAGACATGAGCTGTAGTGATGGATCCTTCTTGGATTTGATCTCGAATTAAGTGACAATCAAGTTCTATGCGCTTTGTTCTCTCATGGAACACTGGGTTTGCAGCAATGTGGAGTGTGGCTTGATTGTCACAATAGAGGAATGCAGCTTGTGGATGATGAATACCAAGATCAGTCAGCAAGTAACGAAGCCAAGTTAATTCACAACATGTGGCTGCCATGGACCTATATTCGGCTTCAGCTGATGAACGGGATACAACTTGTTGTTTCTTGGATTTCTAAGAAACTAGAGAGTTGCCTAAGAAGACACAATACCCTGTAGTTGAGCAACGAGAGTCTGGGCAAGATGCCCAATCGGAATCACAATATGCCTTGAGCTGTAATTGAGATGAAGATGAGAGAAGTATGCCTTGACCAGGGGCTGCTTTAATGTACCTCGAGGTTTTGTAAACTGCTGCCAAATGAGAGGAAGTGGGCTTGTCCATGAATTGACTGAGAAGTTGGACAGCAAAACAGAGATCTGGTCTAGTCACAGTCAAATAAAGGAGTCTACCAATGAGCCTTCGATATACACTTGGGTCAGGGAGTAAAGTGCCTTCATCTTTGCTGAGTTTGAAGTTTTGGTCCATTGGAAGTTTGAGTGGCTTGCAACCAAGCATTCCAGAGTCGGCTAGTACATCCAAAGCATATTTTCTTTGACAAATGTGGATTCCTTTAGTAGATTTAGCAATTTCTAAGCCCAAAAAATATCTTAAACAACCAAGGTCTTTTATTTTGAATTGGTTGTTCAAGAAAACCCGAAGGGAATCAATGCATGTTTTGGAGTCACTAGCAACAATTATATTATCCACGTATACCAATAAGGCAGTGAAAGAATTCCCATCTTGTTTAGTAAACAAACTATAGTCAACTTTGGATTGAAGGAAGCCAAAAGAAATGAGGGATGAGGAAAATTTGGAGTACCATTGTCTAGAGGCCTGTTTAAGCCCATAGAGACTTTTGAGTAATTTACACACTTGATGGGGTTTCCCTTTGTCATAGCCAGGAGGCTTTCTCATGTAAATTTCCTCCTTTAAATCTCCATTGAGAAAGGCATTATTTACATCGAATTGATGTAAATGCCATCCTTTAACTGCTGCCACACTGAGTAAACATCGCACAGTTACAATTTTTGCAACTGGTGAGAATGTCTCGGTATAATCAATACCTTCTAGTTGTGTGTAGTCTTTAGCTACGAGTCTAGCCTTTAATCTCTCCACAGTACCATCAGATTTAAACTTAACTTTGTACACAAATTTACAATCAATTGCATCTTTACCTGCAGCAAGGTCAGTGACTGTCCAGGTGTTGTTTTGTTCTAATGCAACAATCTCAGCTTCCATAGCTTTGCACCAACCAGGATGTTTTAGTGCTTATTTATAAGAAGTATGCTCAGAGTGTATGGAAAGTGAAGAAGAGAATGCTTGATAAAGTGGAGTAAATTTATGATAAGAAAGGTAATTAGTCAAGGGAAAAACCTTACCATTTGGAGCTGTTATAGCCTTGGACAACGATTGGTCATTGCTTGTAAGTATGGCCTGCTGACAATGAAAATCTTTTAAATATTGTGGGGCTGTCCTAACTCTAGTGGACTTTCGAAGAGGGGCAGGTAAGGGCTGGTTGGGAGTAGTGGCGTGTGAAGTTTCAGAAAAAATGGAAGAAGGTGGTGGAGAAAAGCTGGCAGGTTGAAGTTCAGGGGTGGAAAGTGGAGAAAAAAATGGAGTGGGTGGGGAATCAAAGTGGATAAGTGAAGGAGGGTGGGAGTCAAATGCTGATGGATTTAATGAAGTGGGGAAATGATTTTGTGCATGAGTTTGAAAGGGAAAAATGTTCTCACGAAATACTACATCTCTTGAAATAAAAATTGTGTTTCTTTGAAGATCTAAAAGTTTGTAACTCTTGATTCCAAAGGGATAACCAAGGAATACACACTTTCGACCTCTAGGGTCAAATTTTTGTCTACCATGTGAAAGTGTGGCAGCAAAGCATAATGAACCAAAAACTCTCATATGAGCATAGGTTGGTTTTTTGTTAAAAAGAAGCTCATATGGGGTTTTATTGTCTAGAATGGGTGTGGGAAGTCTGTTAATGATATATGTTGCTGTCAAAACACACTCATTCCAGTATTGTAAAGGCAGACCAGCTTGAAACCTAAGTGCACGAGCGACATTAAGCAAATGTTGACGTTTCCTCTCAACAATACCATTTTGTTGAGGGGTTTCAACACAACTTTTGTGATGAATTATGCCATTTTGATTAAAAAATCTCTCATTTGAAATTCAATTCCATTATCACTTCTCAAAATTTGAATTTTCACTCCAAATTGTGTATCTACTAAATTGTAAAAAGATTCAATATATTTTCTGGTTTCAGCTTTGTTGGCAAGTAAATATAGCCAAGTGGTCTTAGAAAAGTCATCAACTATAGTTAAAAAATATTTAGAACCATCATGGGCAACTGTGGGACAAGGTCCCCAAAGATCACAATGTATAATTTCAAAGATTCTAGTTGAGACATGAGAACTTTCAGGAAAAGGAAGGCGATGGAATTTTGCCAAAGGACAAATGTTGCAAGGCTTATCATTAATATTTGAGATATGTTTGCTTACAACAAGATCATGTATGAGTTTTAGTGGAGGAAAAGATAAATGACCAAGGCGATAATGCCATAGGTCAGAGCTGGTTACATCACTAGTGGCAGTGTGAAAAGCTGAAATGGCTTTGTGTGAGTACTGTGAGAGAGAATTGGTCAAAGCTGAAGGAGAGATATCTGTGCAGAGCAGATGGTAGAGGCCATTTCTTAGTTCACCTTTCCCAATCGTTGTCCAAGAAGCTAGGTCCTGAATAAAACAACAAGTGGAGAAGAAAAGCAAGCAACAAGTGAGAGATGTGGCCAACTTAGTGGCAGAAATTAAATTGAAAGAAAATGAGGGTACACAAAGAACATCTTTCAAAATAATTGTACTAGTTAGATGAATGGTATCAATATGAGTGACAGCAGCTGAACTCCCATTTGGAAGTGTGACTGAATATGAAACATGTGAGGTGATGGTGGTGAAAAAAGAAGTGCTGCAGACCATATGGTCTGTGGCACCTGTGTCGAGAATCCAAGGTGAACTAAGTGTGTGTGTGTGTGTTGAGGCAAATGGATGTACCAGACATCTTAGAAGATGAAGCTGAATGCTGCATGCTTGAGTGGGAAGCAGAAGCTGCAATGGAGAGGTCCTTTGGTTGAAGCAAAGCCAGAAGTTGCTGGTATTGCAGCTTAGTTAAACACACATTTTCGTCACCATCATTGTCTGAGGCAGAGTCAAAAGAGAGTGCAGCCTGATTTGCAAGAGCATTGGAGTGCTGAGGTTTTGAATGGAATTTATGGCCTGGGGGGTAACCGTGTAACTTGTAGCATTTTTCAACAGTATGACCAGATAAGTGGCAGTGGGTGCAAATAGGAATTTCTGCATTACCAATTTTGAAACATTTTTCGAAGGTATGGCCAGTGATCTTGCAATGGGTGCAGTAAGGTCTATCTTTCTTGAAAGAAGGGTTAAGTTTAGGGGAAAACTTAGGAGTGGAAAATGGTCTTTGAGTAGCTAAGGCCATTGATTCAGAGGTTGGAGGATGGGGTTGGGTTATGAGATGATGTCATTCTTGCTGCTAGATGAGTGAAAAAACCTTGGTAAGAGGTGGTAGTGGGTCTAGCAACATTATTTGGTCACGGGCTTGAGAGTAAGAATCATGTAACCCCATGAGAAATTGGAGTACACAGTCCCGTTGGTATCGGTCTAGTAGGTTTTTCATTGAGCCACAGTTACAAACAAGTAGAGGGTCATAAACCAAAAGTTCATCCTAGAGAGTTTTCAGCTTACCATAGTAGATGCTCACTGTGTCGTGGTCTTGTAGAAGGCTAGCTAAGGCTTTCTTTAGTTGATAGATGCGTGGGCCATTCTGGTGAGAGAAATGGTCTTGTAGGCCCAGCCATATCTCCATGGCATCATCCACAAAAATAACACTAGATTGGATTGAAGGGCTGATTGAGTTATGAAGCCAAGAAACGAGCATATCATTGCAACGTTCCCATAGTTCGAGTAGGGGATCCGAAGGATCAGTGGGCTTAAGAATCAAGCCAGTGATAAATCCAAGTTTATTCTTTACGCGAAGAACACGACGCATAGTACGGGACCAAGTTTCGTAGTTGTCAGAGGTGAGGGGATCAGAAACCAGAGTAAGAGCTGGGTTATCACCATGGTCTAAGCGGAAGGGATTGGATGGATCATTGAGATTAAGGTATCGGGACAAGGTGTTTGTGGGTTTGTCTGAATGAGAGTGAGGAGGGATAGGTGGTGGAGGAGGAGGATTGATGAGTGGTGGAGGAGGGTTGGTGGTGGTGGAGGAAGGTTGGTGTTCTCCATGAAAATGGGCTCTCAATGGCTATCTGATACCACGTAAGAAAACAGAAAAAAGTGAAGAAGCATAGAGCAAGTCGATGGAGAAGGAGAATTGCAATCTTCCTTAATGAAAATATTCTTATCTTTTACAAGTGCCAGAAATGGCTGCTTTATACCCAAAAAATGGAAAAGAATCACTAACTAACTATACACCACGATTTGTCCTATTGCTAGCTGGAGAATATTAACAGAGGAATATATTAGTGAGTGCTGGAGGCAGTTATGAGTGGAGGCAGTTATGAGCAACGACTTGCAGTCATTCTGATGAAGTTTGTGCAATACGACCTATAGCTTCTGTAGCTTGACCAGTGTCTTCTAACAGAACTCTAGAATGGAAGAGACAAAATGAAGGAGAGAGTGAGGTAGAGACGCACGGGTAGGGGGCTTTGGAGTTTTCTTTTGTTTTTCTTTCTTGTGCTCTAGACAATGAACGGTGGGGATGAGATATTTTCCTACGTACCAAATCAAGGAATAAGATTAAATGAGATTAACTTAATAGTACACAACGAAAATACAAGTATATCCTTCTTTCCCTTCTTTTCCCAAATCTCATTTAAACATTGAAAATTTACACGTTAAAACCACATTAATAAAGAACCATATATATTAATAACATAGAAAATAATTTAATTTAAATTAATTAATAACATAAATTTTTTTTAGTAGGACTCGAGAATTACACCAGTATTCAATAATCTACCTCATACTAGTGGTTTTGTTATGTCAACTTTCACTCTGAAGAATTTACCCCCACCCAAATCATTTTCCATCAACATCTACCATCACTGCTTTCTAATGGCGGAGTGGAGTTTTTTTTGTTTTTGTGTAATTGAATCGTGAAAGGTTCCTAGACAAAGTGATATCCTTTGGTGGTCATGTGCTATCGTCAGATTCATGTAGGCATACAAGGAACCTAATCCAACGTCCATGGCCTTCCCTACATCACTCTCTCTATCTGTTTCCTTTTGGAATTCCATAAAGAAAATGTTCATCCCCACTTCTTTAAAAATTTACATTGTTTATATGAAGGCTTCCCTATTAATCCCCTTATTAGCTATTAATCAAAGCTAGAAGGCATAATCTTTCTTTTGAAACAGACTCATTTAGAGATTCTTCGGCAACTTGAATTATTTATGTTTCTCTTGTTCCTTGAGTCTACCTCCCCATAGCTTGGATTATTCTTCCTCCATACTCTCACCTGATCTTATATAGACTGTTGTCTTAGATCAGATAGAAATTCTTTGCCTCAGCAAAGGACTTTCACCTTACTCTTCATAGAAGCAAAGGACCCTCCCACCCAATTAAGAGACTTCTTTTAATTCCTTTTTGCGGTTATAAAATGATCGAGACTTGGAGTTTCATTTCAGCAGAATTTTTTTTTGGCTTGCCTATAGCGTATAGCGAGGCTGATTCTGTCTTTACAGGTATTGTTTTTTAAATTATGATATATTGTTTGATAAATTTATGTAAACTTTTAACTTTCAGTTTTGTAAATTTCGCTTGACATATATTTTGTAAATCTTATTTTCGTGCATTTACAACCCAAAAATATCTCTTGCATGCGAAGTCATCAGTCCAACATCCCGACTAAAAAACTTATCAATCATCTGTTTAATCAGTTGCACAAAATGAAAGTATTCTCTAAGATTGATCTTCACTTATCACTCATGACCATGAGAACATGCTAAATATTGCTTAATCTTCGCTAACTTTAAAAGCACCTTAACGGCTTAATCTTAATAGAATATTATTTTTTTAATAAAGCTTTATAATTAAAACACTGTAGTACTGAAAAATTCTATAATTACCTACAACAGGCACTACTAAGTGTAATTAAATTATAGTAAAAATTCAAGTTTTGGTGCTAGTAATAGAAGAATTATATATTTAGTTTGTTGGGTTTTTAAATATATAGTTTCGAATTTTTACTGGTTATTTTGGAACGTTGTATGATCACTGACAGGCTTCAAGTTTGAGTACTCAACGCCGTCAGCATCATTCGATCGGCAAGTGATCAAGCAGGAGAGGTTAGTGTTTACTTTTTTTCTTTTATCGTTTGCTAACGTACTTTAACTGTAACTGTTTTTCACGTACATCATGATCATTTTGTTGTAGTGGACTGTTAAAAGTGGAGTCGAAAAGTGAGATGGAACTATAATCTGGGAGAAAGACTGATTCTCATTCCATTAAGATATCTATTACAAGACTTTGCTACATCTTTATATACACGTTACAGAGGAAAAGGATCCGAAAAGAAGAGTCCTAAATTTAACTTTTTATTTTCTACTGGTTTACAAGAAATCTGTTGCAGTCTTTTTCTTGTTATTGCTTTTCATCACTTTATTTTCTTCAATGCAGATTGACATGTCGCCCCATGCTTTTCTTTTGTTGTTGTACTTTTCTGTGACAGTGCTTTACACTTTTCTTCTGCTGCATTGTGCTTTTCATCAATTTGTTTACTGCATNGTTGCTTTTCATCACTTTATTTTCTTCAATGCAGCTTGACATGTCGCCCCATGCTTTTCTTTTGTTGTTGTACTTTTCTGTGACAGTGCTTTACACTTTTCTTCTGCTGCATTGTGCTTTTCATCAATTTGTTTACTGCATGATGTTCTTTGTATGCTGCAGTGTACTTCATGTCTCTTTTCTTTACATTCATCTTTAGTTTCGTGAGACTCCCCCTCAAGATGGGCATAGATATTGAGGATTCCCATCTTGGACAATAAGAACTGAAAAACAGAAACTGTTAAGGCCTTAGTAAATATATCTGCTAACTGGAATTTTGAAGCAATGTGGACTGGTGTGATGATTCCAGCTAAAACTTTTTCTCTAACAAAATGGCAGTCTAGTTCTATATGTTTGGTTCTCTCATGGAAGATAGGATTCTTTGTGATATGAATGGCTGCTTGGTTATCACAGAGCAAGAGGGCAGGTTGTGGATGATCAATGCTAAGTTCTTTCAACAAACTGAGGAGCCAAATGATTTCACAGCTTGTGAAGGCTAGTGCTCTATACTCTGCTTCTGCTGAGGACCTAGAAACAGTCACTTGTTTCTTTGATTTCCAACTTACTAATGAGTCCCCAATAAATATACAAAAGCCTGTGACTGATCTTCTAGTTTCTAAACATGCAGCCCAATCAGAATCACTATAGGCTTTCAAGTGTAGAGATGACTTTGATGACATGAAGATGCCTTGGCCTATAGAACCCTTTAGATACCTGAGGACTCTATAAGCTGAGTGCAGGTGAGCTTGTGATGGTCTGTCCATAAACTGGCTTAGCACATTTACTGCATATGTGATATCTGGCCTAGTAATGGTCAGGTAGATGAGTCTTCCAACGAGTCTTCTATAGATTGTAGGGTCTTGTAAGATCTCCTTTGTGGTATGACTCAACTTGTGGTTTAATTCAATAGGTGTGGAGGTAGGTCTGGTACCAAGCAACCCCGAGTCTTTCAAAATCTCGAGGGTGTACTTCCTTTGGCAAACATTTATTCCAGCTGATGATCTTGCAATTTCTAGTCCTAGGAAGTATTTGAGGGGTCCAAGTTCCTTGATCTTGAATTCTCCATGGAGGTGAGCCTTGAGTAAATCAATTTCTTCTTGAGAATTACCTCCTATTATGATGTCATCCACATAAACTAGTAGTGCCGTGAAGGCTCCTTTCTCATTCTCTTTGGTGAATAAGGAGTAGTCAGATTTCGATTGGTTAAAACCAATGGCAGTGAGTGAGTTGGAGAATTTTGAAAACCATTGTCTTGATGCTTGTTTAAGTCCATAGATGGACTTATTCAGCTTGCATACCAGTTTCTCCCCCTCAAGCTGCTCTCGGTGAATGTGATAGCCAGGTGGTAGATCCATATAAATTTCCTCATCAAGATCCCCATGCAAAAAGGCATTATGAACATCCATTTGAGACAAAAACCAGTTTTGAATGGATGCTAAGGCAAGGAAGACTCGAACTGTAGTAAGCTTGGCCACTGGGCTGAAGGTCTCTTGGAAGTCAAATCCTTCCCTTTGGGTGTAACCCTTTGCTACAAGCCTTGCTTTGTGTCTTTCAAGTGAACCATCAGATTTGAGCTTGACTTTGAAAACATATTTGCAACCAATTGCAGTTTTGGTGGGGGGAAGAGAAGTGACAGTCCAAGTGTTGTTCTCTTCTAAGGCACCTAGTTTAGTATTAATGGCATCCTGCCAATGCTTGAATTGTACAGCTTCATCATAGGAGGATGGTTCAGAAAAGGATGAGAGGGAAGCAGAAAAAGAATGATGAGGTAGAGAGAGGTGCTTGTGAGTCAAGTATTGATGGAGTGGGTGAAGAGTTGAAGGGGATGGATTGATGGGAGGATGGGAGGCTGCTGTTTGACAGTGATATTGGTGGAGATAGGCAGGTTGATGTCTTTCTCTTGTGGATCTTCGAAGGGATGGGTTGATAGGCAGCTCTGGTTGTGGGGTTGAGGAAGGAGATGATTCAGGAGAGGTAGGGATAGGAGACATAAGGGGCTGAGGCATCTCGGATTGTGAAATGGATGGTGACATGTGATTGGGTGGAGTTGGGTCTTCTGTTGGGATAGGTTGTGACATGGAAGTGGATGAGAATGTGTCATCTAGCAGTGCAGGAGGTAGTACAAGATTTTGAGGGAATGAGAGAGGAGGAGAAGGGATGGAGGTGGGAGATTGAAATGGGAACACAGATTCATGAAAGATGACATTTCTGGATATGAATGTGGAATGAGTTTCCAAGTCATAAAGTTTATAACCCTTAACATTTGCAGGATATCCCAGAAATATGCAAGATTTTGCACGTGGTTCAAACTTGGTTCTGTGGTGCTTGGTAGTGCTAGCATAACTCAAGCATCCAAAGACTCTAAGGTGAGAGTATGAAGGTGGTGAGGAAAAGAGAGCTTCGTAGGGAGATTTGTTTGAAAGGATGGGTGTGGGGATTCAATTGATAATGTATGCAGCTGTTAGAACTGCATCTTCCCAGAATTGAATGGGCAATCCAGCTTGGAAGAGAAGAGCTCGAGCCACATTCAAGAGGTGTTGGTGTTTCCTCTCAACAACACCATTCTGTTGAGGGGTATACACACAAGATTTTTGGTGAACAATTCCATGATCTTTGTAAAAGCTTGTCATTTCAAATTCAAGACCATTGTCAGTCCTGATTTTCTTTACTTTCTTATTGAATTGAGTATTTATGAGCTGGAAGAATGACTGTAAAATGGATCTTGTATCAGATTTTGATTTCATTAAAAAAATCCAAGTTACTCTAGAAAAGTCATCCACAATAGTTAGAAAGTAATGAAAACCTTGAAGTGAGGCTTGAGAGTATGGTCCCCATATATCACAATGTATTAAATCAAAAGGGAGTGAACTAGAGGATACACTTGAAGGAAAAGAAATGTGCCTTTGTTTGGCCAAATGACAGATTTTACAATGGGAATGATCTTTGGACTTTACATTAGGAATATGAGAATGAATCAAACTCATTCTTTGTGGAGACAAATGTCCTAATCTAAAGTGCCATAGATCAAAGTCTTGCTCTGTGGTAGCTTGATTGAGTCGAGTTTGGTTTGAGAGAGTTGAAGGAGGATCGATGTTGCTGTCATGAAGACAAGGCAGCAGGTAATATAAGCCAGTATGGACTTTAGCAAGTCCAATCGTCATCCATGAAGAGAGGACCTGAATGAAGCACAAATCTTTTGAGAAAATTAGGCAAACATCTAGTTTTTGAGTGAGCTTGCTGACTAAGATTAGATTAAAAGTGAATGAGGGAACACATGGAACATCAGTCAGGACTAAAGATTCTGAAAGTTTGACAGTGCCTATGTGTGTGACTTGGGCCTTGGTACCATTAGGGAGTTGTACAAAAGCTTGAATGTAGGAAGGGGACTTGTCAAAAAAAGAGGTGGAGCATACCATGTGATCAGTGGCTCCTGTATCCATGATCCATGGTGTGTTATGAACACCAGTTTGTTTATTTCGAGAATGTGAGTTGTCTTTGCCATGGTTTATGGAACTGAGATGAGATTGTTTAACAGGCAATGAGAGAGTGGTGAGGCAGTGACATTTACCTGCTAGGTTCGAGTAGGATGTGGTGGAGGAGCTGGTTTCAGTAGTGTCTGGTTTAGTAGGAACAGAAGCAGGAGGGAGCAGAGTAGGCAGAATTGGTTTGGCTTCTCCCAAGTTCAGCTGAGGGAATTGAGCATTGACAAGAGCCATGAGGTGTTGTGCTTATGCCTGAGAGAGATTCAACTGAGAAGCACTTGGAGCAGGTGCTTCTTGAGGTGATGAGACAACCTGTGCAGCAACTTGATTTGCAGAATATGATGCAGTAGGATTATTTCCAAATTTTGTTTTGATAAATTTAAAGTTTGGTGGGAATCCTACCAATCTATAGCATTTATCCTTCGTGTGCCCAACCTTACCACAATGGTGACAAGTCAGATCAGATTTTTCCCTTTTCTTTGGAAGGTTTTGGTAGGCTAAAAGGGCAGAAGGTTCAGAGACAGGAATAGCCACATTCCTTACCTGCCTTTGTCTTTCTTCTTGCAAAATCAGTGAGAAGGTCTTGTCTAATGAAGGCAATGGACTTAGTAAAATGATTTGCCCCCTCACAGAGTCATAGCTATCATTTAAGCCCATTAAAAACTTAAAGACATAATCTCTTTGTTGGACCTCACCAACAGTTTTCAAAGCATCACAAGTGCATTTTCCACAAGTGCAACAAGGGAGTGGTCTGTAAGTGTGTAGTTCTTCCCAAATAGCATTGAGTTGTGTGAAGTAATCACTTACAGAGAGATGTCCTTGAACAATGCTACCAAGCTTGTGCTGAAGTTGATAGATTCGTGCTTCATCAGGTTGAGCAAACCTTTCTTTGAGCTTGTCCCAAACTTGCTTAGCTGAGGTCATGAAAAACACATTAGAAGCAATGTCCTTTGAAACAGAATTCAGGATCCATGCCAACAAAATGTTGTTGCATCAACCACGACACATATGAGGGATCTGTCAACTCAGGAGTATTGATGGTTCCATCTAGGAAACCCAGTTTGTTCTTGATTGAAATGGAGAGCAGAAACGACCTGCTCCAAGATATATAATTCGAACCAGTCAATGGAGGTGATACAATGACAATATTAGCATTGTCACTGTGATGTAAGAATAATGGACTATTTGGGTCCTCAGCAATGGAAATAGGAGAAGAAGAAGAGGAGGAAGTCATGGTTTAACAGATGAAATTAGTTTGCAGATTTCAAACGAATACAACAGAACTAATGGCCCTGCTCTGATACCATGTTAAAAGTGGAGTCGAAAAATGAGATTGAACTATAATCTGGGAGAAAGACTGATTCTCATTCCATTAAGATATCTATTACAAGACTTTGCTACATCTTTATATACACGTTACAGAGGAAAAGGATCCAAAAGGAAAAGTCCTAAAGTTAACTTTTTATTTTCTACTGGTTTACAAGAAATCTGTTGCAGTCTTTTTCTTGTTGTTGCTTTTCATCACTTTATTTTCTTCAATGCAGCTTGACATGTCGCCCCATGCTTCTCTTTTGTTGTTTTACTTTTCTGTGACAGTGCTTTACACTTTTCTTCTGCTGCATTGTGCTTTTCACCAATTTGTTTATTGCATGATGTTCTTTGTATGCTGCAGTGTACTTCATGTCTCTTTTCTTTGCATTCATCTTTAGTTTCGTGAGATGGACCTCCATAGATTCAAATAATATAAAATACTTCATATATTCAAGTTAAACCCTTCTACTAACAAAAGTACCCTTAGGTACTCGATCTTTTATCTATATCTAGTTAAGCTCTAATTTCTATTCCTGACCCCCAACTGGGTCATCAATAGCATCTCAAAAATATTGAAAATAAAGGATAAGTTATCAACAACTAAGTAAGCAGAAAACATATACTAGTATGTAAACATGAGTGTAATTATACTAAGTTAGACTTAATTTAAAAGTCTAACTTATTTACTATTGAAGTGTAATTATAAAATCTAATACTAGATAATATAATTATTCTGAAATATTTTAAATTATACAGCAACGATATAATAATCTAAGTCAGAGTAAAAATACAACATTATCGATTATTGTTTGGAAAGAAATAACAAATTTAAAGCACTTTAAAAAAACATTTTTTACTAATATAAAATAAGATGAAACTCTTATAACATTAACATAAAAATTACCTATAATCATACTGAAACCCATCGTAAAACCAACCCAACCGAAAAATATAAACTTAAACCACCTTATGATTTGGTTTGTACTTAAAGGGCAAACTTGTAATATCATAAAATAAATAAGTCAGGTCTTCTTTTCTTCTTCTTTGTTTGCAGGGAAATAAACCTACACCAAATCTTTTACTTTAAAAACAATTTAAAATACTGTAAATGTAAATAAAATAGAGTCCACTATTACATGTTAAAAGTTTAAAAACAGATTTCTATAGTGGTAACTCAAAGGGTAACCAAGTAATTTCGTTACATAAATATATTATGCAAGACCAACTTACGCTAAGCTTCTGTAAAACTTTGTTATAAGAAAACATATTTGTGAAACAACAGTTCGTGAGGTGGAGGCTCACAGAGAGACGGAGAGCATGACAAGCGGAGAGCTGGCCAGTGGCTGAGAGAGAAAGAGAGAGCGATGAGCGAGAGAGGCACACGGTGAGAGAATGAGGGAGAGACCGAGAGAAAAGAGAAAAAAAGAAAAAAGCAAAAAGAAACGGCGTGAGCTTACTGAGGCAGCGTGCGGCGAACTGTGGTGACGAAAAGTCTTCGCCCGCAATTTTTGTGGGGTCACAGCGTGGTGGAGTTCTCGGTGGAGGGCGGTTGTAGTAGCTCAAGGTGGGCGGAATTGTTCTGTTTTTTGGAAACTAAAACAGGGGAGAGCTTGCGGGACCACGCGGAGGGACTGGAGCTTCCGTGGTGGAGTACGGTGGTTCCGTGCGTGGATTTTTTGGCTGTTGGTGGAAGAGTAGTGTCAAGTGGAAGAGCTGAACTCTGTTTTCGATGCAGGAAAACAGGGGATCACACGACTGATTTTCCTGTGAGATGGGTGGTAGCTCCAAAGGAGATGAGCACTGGGTTGTTGCGTCAGTGGCTACGATTTCATGTGGCTGAGTAGGTAGTGACGACGCGGAGAGAGCTAGCGCTGGGGGTGGTTGGGTTGTAGCTTGGATTGGTGGTGTTCGTGAGGAGGGGTGCAGTGGGTCATTGAAACAGATTCATACTCTGTTTTTGGTGAAAGAAAACGGAGGATGATGGAGGCTGTTTCCGTAGTGCGGAGGAGATCGCGATGGAGGTAGTGGTTGGCGGCAAGGGTCCTCGCTAGTGGCAGTAGAGTGGAGATCTCAGTTTGACACTTCCAAAAAGGAGGACGAGCGGCACTTATTCTAGGGTTTGAGGATGTTTAACATATATATATATAGTAAATAGATAAAAACCTAGAGAAAAGGATGAAGGGCGTGCATGAAAATGGAAAATGTACGTGAAATCGAGCATAACTCTCTTCCAAAAAATTTTACTTGCAATCCCACGTGGGCTTTTCATAATTATAAACCAAAAAATTTTATAAAGTGGGGCTGGCTGGGCATGGCACCTACATGTAATTAGGTTGATTTAGGTGCAGTTTAGATAGTGAGATGAGATTATATTGTTTTAGATAAAAATTAAATAAAATATTATTTTTTTAACATTATTATTATTTTGAGATTTGAAAAAATTGAATTGTTTATTATATTTTGTAAGAGAATTTGAAAATTTTGTAATAATGAGATGAGATGAAATACTTTCACTATCCAAATGGAGTCACTGATGTCTCCTAGTACTGTCTGTACTTTTCTTTTCCCTCATAGAGCATTCACGTTGATAAATTAGCTTCATTGTCAAACACAATTTCATAAAAAAATATGTACAAAATCAAATGTACAATTGCACAAAAGGGACCGCAACTTTTCCGCCCTCGTACCTCATATAAGAAATTCATTCATGTTAAGTAAGTATTTTCTCTATGTGTGTAAATAATAACTACGGTCAACACTAGTCTAGACATCGAAAGAGTGTTTCATAGATTTTGTGATATGTTTCTCTTATTTCCTTCATTCTCATCCAAGACGGGTTTGGGGTTTGTTTTCTTCTTCTTTATATAGGTTCTCTTTGTAAGGAAGAAGTCCTATATAAAGTAATAAGAATAGGTCCTCTTTATATAAATTGAAATACACTAGATGAAGATCAGGGCCAACATTGTTTACCATTGTAATTTCTATCATCTTTCAGTAGCATTTAGCGATAAAAATACATATTATTAATACTCTATTTCACATGTGGATCAAACTCTCCCTTAACAAGTGATTCCAACATATGGAATATTTATTTAGAATGAATTGTAAAGTCAAGGTTCAAATTCAGAAATTCTATTCAAATACCATGCATGTGAAAATCCTTATCCTGAAAGACTTAAAGTCAAAGGGGAGAGATAAATTTACTTATTTATATCCATAACAGGAATTGAAATGCGTGTCATGATGTCTATATATCTTTCAAGTTTCATCTAATTGCATATATATTTCTTGATTTCGACAGATTGAACCTGGCTACAAGTATGCTCTCAAGCACAATTGTTCTTGAGGTTCTTAGAAATGACAATTACGCGAATTGGAGTGCTTGCATTAAAAATTATCTCTTGGCTCAAGATCTTTGGGATATTTTCGAAACAACCACAAAACCTCCAAAACCAGAAGATGATGCAGTGGAATTCAAAGCTTGGAGGAAAAAGAATGCTGCAGCTTTGCATGCAATTCAGATTTCATGTGGGGTGGAAATACAATCTCAAATCAATGATATCAGTTCTGCTAAAACTGTTTGGGATATGTTGCCTAAATTAGTGCACCAACCACCATCGAAAGGAGCTAGTTATAACCCAGTGGCTGAGCGGGGAAACTCATTGAATATCCCATCCAGTAATGTTCGCGAGGATGGATCAATGATTGCACCTGATCAAAAGGTTGAACCAGGAAGCTCCTCAAACAACCCAGGTCTCTCTGTCTCTCTCAAGCAATATTAACATTATTGAACAAAAAGATTACAATAATTAGGGACAAGGAAAACAAAATGATGACATGCCCATTATTGAACCAGATGTTTTCTTCCTTTTCTTTTATCGTTTATTGTTGTTTGAGCAATGTTATGGCAAATTCATTTCATTTCATTTTATTATAAGAAAACAGGGAGGCAAAACATAATTAATACTCCGAACGCGGACTACTACATGGGGTATGCGCCACTACACAAGGCTTTGCAAAGTGGTGATTGGAATTCTGTAAAAGAATTCCTTGAGCTCCAACCCAATTCAAAGAGCGCAAAAATTACTGCTTTGGGGAGGACTGCTCTTCACGTGTCCGTTGAGGCGGGACATGTCCATATAGTTGAAGCGTTGGTGGAGCAAATGTCGGAAGATGAGTTGGAAGTACAAGACAATTTCGGTCACACAGCTCTAATATTGGCAACATATAGTGGACAGTACAAGATGGCGGAGTGCATGCTTAGAAAGAACAAAAGGTTGGTCAGCATGGGAAGAGCTAACCCCAATATTGAGTTCCAAATGCTTCCAGTTGTTGTGGCTCTTACAAATGGATATATAAAAATGGCTCGATATCTTTATTCTCTCACTCCGCTGGAAGATCTAAGTCCAGAAAAGGGCAGGAGCGGTTCAACACTTTGTACCCAAGCTATATATACCAGAGCTTTAGGTACGTACGTGATCTTCGTCAAACTATATATATATATATTTATGTATATCATCTCCACTATAATTATTAATTCTATCTGGGTTTTTTTTAATTATTGTTTTACGTACAACACAACGTACAGATATTGCTTTGGATCTAATCCGGCGCTGTCCACGTTTGGTTCTTGCTCCGGACAAAGAAAACTTAAGCCCTTTATACGCATTGGCTTCTATGGAGTACGCATTCCCAAGTGGACATCGTCTCGTGTTTTGGAAACGATGGATCTCCTCTTGTAAGTATGCGTCCACTCTTCTAATTTCTGTAATTACTCTTTTTTTTTTTTTTTCCCCTCTCTATTATAATGGGCACAGCTATATGTATTGATCGATCATGAATTTAACTATTTAATTAATGCTGCAAGGTATACACATTGCATGCATTAATAATTTGGCTTAAGCATTTGATAATTACCAATTTTGTGACTCATTGACATTTATATGATCTGAAAGGTATACAAATTCAATCGGCAAATGGTACGACTACCAATGAAGTTCATTTGATAATTCAAAACGACGAGGGACGCCAAATCGATGCAGTAAAAACTAACAGATCATCAGGTACATACGTAGTTAAGCTAGGTTTTCACTTGCAATAAGGATCATATTTTGCTTCATTTCTCTGATCTTGTGGTGTTAACTAGCATAGCTTAACGAACGGATGTGCGGGTCGAGGGTGGTCCCCCTCACCCAGCTAATTCCACTCCTCTGTGTTGCNAGACGAGGGACGCCAAAGCGATGCAGTAAAAACTAACAGATCATCAGGTACGTACGTCCGTAGTTAATTAGCAAGGTTTTCACTAGCAATAAGGATCATATTTTGCACGTACAGCTTCATTTCTCTGATCTTTTGGTGTTAACTAGCATAGCTTAACGAACGGATGTGCCGGTCGAGGGTGGTCCCCCTCACCCAGCTAATTCCACTCCTCTGAGTTGCACTTTATTTTTCGCATTTTGACGTTGCAAGGCTTTCATGGCTTGGGCAATCGGAGTTCATCTTTGCTCCGTATTAGCCAATCGTTGTTCTGTTGAGTCTCTTGAATCTTTCAGTATGAGTCCGTTGGGGACGACTTCTTGGGCTATACCTATTCGGTAGTTGGGCCTTCGGCGCCACGGGCCCCTACGGCCCATTTACCCAATAGTTAATAATCGAGGTGACAGGACCTAGTGGGAGGGATGAACATGCCCATGATGCTTGATAATACCATAAATGCAACCAAGATTCTCGTTACAAAAAATGGCCCGCGTGTATTGGTGACGTTTTAAATTCACGCATGCTGCTTAAGTAAATTTCATAGTATTTTAGAATAATATATTCGAACAATCTTCTAATGTGTGTACATGATTAAATTTCGTTTCTACTTTGTAGTTCTAGCCCTATTGCGCCGACCATTTTCAAAACTCATTAAACTCTTGGGTACGTATGTAAAATTCATTTGCCAAATTTATCTCATTTCTTTAACCTTTTTATCCCTTTTTCTATGTATTAATGTTTCGTTTTATTAAATTGTCAATTGTGATCGTTTGTTGACAAAGATATCGAGCATTTATATGAAATGAAGTTGGTCCATGAGCAATCCCGTCAACTTCTAAATCATATGTGCAAAGAAATCTTAATTTCAGATGTGGAAGGAAGGCGTAAAGGTTGCGTTTATCAAGCCATTTTCCGTTCAATCAAAGAAGGGGTTTTTGAGTTTGTTCACGATGTAGTGAAAGCGAATCCAGATCTTCTGTGGAGCAATGATGGCGATTCAAGAAATATATTCTCGTATGCTGTCCTATGCCGCCAAGCTAAAATCTTTAGTCTTATATATGGACTAGATGTGAAGAACAACATGGCATATAGTGGTGATAACTCTGGCAACAATATGTTACATATGGCAGGGATGCCACCAGTTTCCATTATGCTTAATCGCATACCAGGTGCAGCTTTACAAATGCAAAGAGAATTACAATGGTTTAAGGTAATCTTTCTCACTTTCTATACATATTTACGTGATATACTCTTCTTCATTACTGCAAGCCGTGGCTATTTTATCACAACTGGCACGAAATGTGGTGAGGAAGACAAATATATTATATATATATATATATATATATAGGAAAAGAAAACAACCGAACTTTAGGTGTAATAAGACATCAATTTGTCACCATTTGTTTCAAAAGCTTAAACTGATGGAAAGAAATAGATTTTATTATTTTATATTTTAACAGTACTACTCATCCTTACTTACTTTCCCTCAATAAGTAAACTTAACAAGTGGAATATTTAATTAAATGTAGTCGAATGTAGAATCAGGATTCAAACTCAAGACCTCTGATCTGATACCATGTGAAATCACCACTTGTCCTAAAATTTTAAACTGATGAAAGAGATAGATTTTATTATTTTATATCTTAACACAATTCAACCAAATGAGCAATCTCATTGAAATTTCTAGTTGGGTGAGTCCACGATTAGTCTTTGTGAGTTGGAAATTTGTATAAATCTAGGAGTTCCATCACACATAAATACACTCAATATTTTTGGTAAGTACGAGTAGGTGTTTCTTTTGTTTTGGGTTTTCATTTTCTGGGGTTTTGCAATGGGTTTGATCAGTTTGGGTTTTCAAAATTGTACCAATGAATTATTAAAAACGTGAATGGAGTGAAGTTCAGGTCCTATATATTCAACAAAGTAATATATTCATATAACTATTTTATAGTCTATTTTAAATTAAGCCGTATGATAGTGTCATTTAATTAAAAAACTAAAACTCTTTATTTTACTATCAGATTTTACATAACTTTCTTCAGTTTAAAAAAGAGTTATAAAAAACACTTGTAGGGATATCATTACTAATTTTATAAAAAAGACTTGAAGGGTTATCCTTGGTTCTTGTCATTGATTGATATGTAGTACTACTTCAATATATACTTTGGTAAATTATCTTTAATTTGTGTTACATATGTAGGAGGTCGAGAGTATTGTCCATCCAAAGATCAAGAAAGTTGTAAACAAAGATGATATGACTCCACGAGAGTTGTTTACAAAAAACCACAAGGACTTGATGAAAGAGGGTGAGACATGGATGAAGGATACAGCAACTTCATGCACAGTGGTAGCCGCTCTGATTCTTACTATCATGTTTGCTGCAGCCTTTACCGTTCCAGGGGGCAACAATGACACAGGCTTGCCAATATTCTTCAATAAAAGATTGTTTAGGCTCTTTATAGTATCTGATGCTCTATCACTATTTTCCTCTGCATCTTCTGTATTGATGTTCTTGGGAATCCTCACATCACGTTATGCAGAAGAAGACTTCTTTAAATCCTTGCCCACAAAGATGATAATAGGCCTTTCCACTCTTTTCTTCTCCATTGCAACCATGATGATAGCATTTTCTGCAGGTCTTTTACTTATGCTAGGTGAAGAATCATGGATGGTTACTCCTGCCATATCTTTGGCTAGTATTCCTGTCACCCTCTTTGTGTTGATGCAATTCCCCCTTCTTGTAGACATGTATATTTCAACTTATGGACCCGGCATCTTCGATAGGAAAATGGAACAGTGGTTGTAACTTATTCAATACGACCTAATGACGTTCAATTAGCGATTGAGAATGCTGCCAACATTTATATATTTACTTTTATATATCCATCAATGAGAGATTATTAATAAGTTAGTTTTCAGTTGGATTGTGTTTCATACTTTGTCATCATAAGGTCATTAGTGCATAATAAATTTTTGTATGCCTTTTAATTTTTTTAATTTTTTTGCTCGATTAAGATTCGCCCCTATAAACATTTTTAGGAAATAGGAATAGCCTAGCACTCGTGCTATGTAGGGGTGGCTCAAAGGCAATGCAATTTAGGCGGTTGCAAAGGCCCCCTTTTTGCAACTGAACAAAGTCAGCATAAATCTAGAAAAAAAAAATCCATAAGGGGCCAGTTTATTTTATTCTTTGCTCAAAAAAATAAGGCCTTTGCAACTTAAAATTTGAAAAAGCCACGTGTTGTATTAAATACACACATTCTTCTCACTATTTCATCTATATTGCATAAGGGTTTAGCTAATATTGCTTGAGAGTATAATAAATGAGAAGAGACATATAGTATAAGGTGATATAATATGAATAATATTTTCTAAAATTCTTAAAGTATGGCTCGTAAAAAGGACTATATTTGATCTTAAAATCTTCTAAAACATGGCATATATTCTAATGTTTATGGTTTAAATATATTTTTATAATTAAACTAGTACTCCGATTGAAGCATTGATATGTATATTTTCTTCAATGCCAAACTTAATAAATTTTATCTGATAAACTAAAGATGTCACAAGAATGTTATATTAGAACATTTTATTATAATTTTGAATCTTGAATAGAACATTTGATTATAATTTTGCATTCTATAGAGTCGTAAATATAGATCTTAAATAAATTAAAAATATATTATATTTAACATGATGTATATCATTATATTATAAAAATAGATCAAATGCCTCATTTTAAGCTTTTGCCTTATGTCTCAATACAATCTCTGGTGCTATGGAAAACTTTAAATTTGTACCCCTCCTAATTTAATATGATTTATTCCATCTGCCATATTTAACATCATTAATTCCTATTTTGTCTGCTAGAGTTTTTGCGTGCGTTTTGCATGGCTGCCACGGGGGGCACTGGTGGCTCTACGCCGGCGGCCAACCCTCGATCATTCACAGATCTCCTATCTACAGCCGCTCACTCGATCCCGTATGTGCTTCTGCCATCAAGGGCTCCAAAAACAATGGATGGAGAAGTGTATTTCCTGTTCTCGAAGGAGGAAATCTTGAAGTTGGCTGAACCTTTTTGTTTTTCTTTGGTCCTGAAGTTACTTCGACAGAGACCATCCCTAGACGTGATCAGATTATTTATTAAAAACAGATGGGGTTTGTCTGGAGTTGCCGTGGTTTCAGCCATGAGAAAGCCGCACAACGTGTTTGTCCGATTAACGTCGGAGGAGGATTTCAGTAAGGCTTTTTCTAGGGAAGTTTGCGATATTGACGGAGTGGAGTATCTTCCGTTTCACTGGTCCCCTGAGTTTTCGGAAGAGGGGGAGCCGTTGGTGGTTCCAGTCTGGATTTTCCTTCTAGGGTTGGCTCCAAATTTCTATCATCCTTCAATCCTGAAAAGCCTCACGACACCAATTGGGAAGTATATACGGAGTGATAATTCTACGTGGTGTGCTACTAGAACTGACGGGGCTAGGGTATGTTTACAACTAGATGCTGCAAACTCACCTCTCTTTTCATTCTAGATTGGTGCTCCATCTTGTCCTGCGAGTCGTATGCAGGAGGTGGTGTACGAAATGTTACCTGCATTCTGCACCAAATGTAAAATACAAGGGCATAATTTGAAGACATGCAAGAAAGGGAATCTAAGGAAGGAGAAAGAGAAGCAATGTAACACCCCCTTCCCGTAGGTTAGAGATGTCACGTATTTTTCATAAAAAGAAAACCCGGGTAGAGATCTCATATTAAATAAAAACAATTTAGGATTTATTCCATAAAGCTTTGTCTGAAAACATTGCCTTCAAAAACTTAAATGAATAAACTGAATAAAAGCCATATCGTGAAAGCACTAAAATAAATTTATTTCTAGAAGGTCTGAACTAAAATAACATGCTCCTTCTACTCCTGGCATGCCTGCTCGTAATCATCATCTTCACCTGGGTGGTTAAAAACATGAAAACAAACTAAAATGAGTCGATGACTCAGTAAGAAAATCCATCACAACGTTAACATACTAAACATAAGGTTTTTCATAAAAGTTTTCATGCTGAGAACTTAAAATTCATGACTGATCATGCTAATGCTTGTGCTATGTATGACTGATTTATCTAAACTAACTGACTGATTTATCTGACTTATCTGACTGATTTATCTGACTTATCTGACTGGCCAACACACTTAACCCTGTGTGCGAGGTTGTGCACCGGCCCCACGTCCCGTGGCCACGAGGGGAGCCGCTGATAGTATTCTAGCATACAATGGTGGACCACGACTCAGTTCGTGGCTTGCACACCACCCTGAACTGAACTGCATTGGTACCATGCATCTGAATGACCATCTTATTAACTGATCTGAACTTATCTTACACTTGAACTTAAGATAGCTTATGTTTCTTATACACATAAGATGCATGACATAATACATATATAATTATAATTTCTGAATCTAAACATTTTGCGGAATGACATGATCGTGTGCTATGCTAGATGACATGCTTGCACATGACATGAGTGATACATAAAAATGGCTGACAATAAACTGGCTTGAATAATACATACATATAGGCTAATTGTGATGATCCTAATTTATGATCAAATTACTTACATTGCTGCGCTTCTTCTTGAATTTCACTTCGTAGCTCGCCACCTAAACGCAGTATTTTAAACGTCACTAAATCTGTCTAGAATAACATGTACTAATTTCCTACTTAATTAAATTCATAGTCTAGAAATTATTCAAATAAACCTCTTGCTTAACACCATAAAATCAATAAATTCTTATATCTTTAAATTACTAATAACATATTATAACTTAGTAGAATACTTGAGCTATTCTAAATAAGTCATAAACTTAAATTCTTAAAATAGTTTCCTTTCTTAACATAATTATTCAATCTTATAAGAAATATAATAATTATCAATATTATTTAAATACTCTTAACATATTTCTTTATTTCTATTTAAATTATAACATAATAATTTTATTAAATTCTATTATATAGGCAAAGTAATATTAACTAAAATATTAGGCTCAAAATTAGACTTGAACATATATTTCACAATCTTTAAACACTTCTTTATAATAAAAGAGTCTTTAACTAATATATATATAAATATGAATACATATATACATATATATTTAAGTAAAAGCTCACATTTAAAGTATTAAGCCCAACACAACATCAAATAAAATGATGTAATAATATCCATAAATAACATAGACTTAAATGTAAGTTTATAAAATATAATTATACATAAAATACTCCTTCAAGTTCAAGATACTGGTTTAGAAAAGACATATATGTAATTTAAAATAAACCTCTAAGATACTAGATAAAAAGGGCATAGAGGTAATCTTATTATTATAGTATGTAGTAAATTATAAACCTAAAAACACAACTTCATATTATTAAGAGAAACAGAGGGCTCGGGAGAGAGGGAGAGACGTGCGAAGCAAGGGCTCACCGTGGAAGAGAAGCTGATGTGCGGCGGCTATGGATGGCTGGCGGTCGTGCTGGTCGGCGGTTTCTGGCACCGTGGTGGTGCTCCGACGTCCTGGGGTGATCGGCGGTGGCTGAGCCGAGAACAGGCTTACGGTGGGGGAAGAAACCTTCCTCTGTTTTGGTGCAGTAAAACAGAGTATTACGGTGTGGTTTTTAACGGCTGGGCGACGGTGGTGAATGAGTGTTGACGGTTTCAGCAAGGTGGTGGTCGTGGCTTGTTGGGCGGCTATTCTGGTGGCTCAAGACTGGAGAGCTTGGTGCTGGTTGGAGAGACCTAAAGCTTGAGAGAGGGAGAGAGCCGAGATGAACGAGAGAGGTGAAGGTGGCGGACGGCAGCGGCTTATCGGAACGAAGTGGGCTCGATGGGCAGAGACTTTCGACGGTTTCTGAGGCCGTTTCCGGCGGGGTGGCTGACTTGGTTGAGGGAGGTGGGTTCTCGGTTTGCTACGGCTTGCTTCGGTTGGTGCGTCTCACAGAGTGGTGAAAACCGAGCTGGTTTCGGTTGTTTTTCCTGGACGTGGCCTGGAGACTGTGCATGAAGTGGAGGGCAGCGTGCATGGTGCAAAACATAGCTGCGTCCGAGCGAGAGGAAGGGTCGATGGTGGATTCATCGTGATCCTTACTACATCTAGCTTGCTGGTGCATGGTAGATTTCGAAACAAGGAGGCGGCAGAATGTTTGTACGAGAGAGAGATAAGGGGAGATCATTTCTAGGTCATGAGTTATACATGTATAAATAGGTGATGGGGAAAACCCTAGGGAAAAAGAGATAGAGGCGTGCATGGAGTGGGCACGGAAGTCTAATGGAGCCGTGCATGCAGCGTATAAGATTGTGCACAACATGGACTCCAAACAGATATCATGGGCTTGGGCTTTATGGCCTATAAAAAAAAATAATAATAATAATAATCATAAAACTTATCTTATAGTCTAAATTTAGGATCGGGTTGTTACAAGCAACCTCTTCGCCTTGAATATAGAGAAGTGCCAAAACAGCTTAATTCTTCAGATCCTTCGGGTTTGAAACCAGAGTTACAAGAAGCGGTGGTTTTAGGAATGGAAAGTAAGGTTTCGGACGTTTTGGTTCTGGTTAGTGACGCTTAGCCTATTGTTGACAGGGAAGGTGAGGAAGTGGTTATTTTACAGTTGGTAGATTTGCATGGAATGGTTTCTGGGGATAAGGCAAAAGATGTGGAGTTACACGGTCATACGGAAGGGGTGCCCTTTGTTCTGGAGGAGATGGATCCAATGGTTTCTTAGGTGGCAGTCGTGCCGAGTTCTGGTCCTGTGGAAGTGGCTTAGAATGAAGTGGAATTTACTGTGGTGAATAATTTTGAAGAGGCACCAATTGTACTTACGGAAGTGGTATCCTCTGTACTTGACGAGGTGGTTTCCTCTGTCCCTGAGGAGGTTAATGTGCAAGGTTTAGAAAATAAGCTGCGATCGAGTCCTGTGGAAGTGGCTCAGGAGGATTGATTTTCCATTGTGGTGAATCATTCTGAGGTCTTACAAGGTGGAACGTTGTTTGGGCAGGACGCTGAGAGAGTGTTGAATGAGGATGGCATTACTATGGCTGATCAGTTGGCCAGTTTATTCGATACGGAAATAGTAGTAGAAAAAGTGTTGCCGAGTGAAGATGTATTTTTTTTACTCTGAAATGCCGGATCATGTGAAGAAAAAGGGTGAGGATATTGTCACGAAAGTTCGCAGCAGTAAACGGGTGATTACTCGATCTTCAAAATTGACTTTACGATAGGTCCAATTTCGTATTGGAATGTCAGAGGGGTAAGATCTTCTAAGAGCAAGCTAAAAAAGATTATGAGACTGTATAAATCAAAAGTTCTTGCGATAGCGGAGCTCTTTTTACGAGATGAACTATTGGATGACACTAAGAGCGTGTTAGGATTTTATTATGGTTTTTTAAATGGTGCTTGGGACGGTAAATTGTGGATTTTTTGGATGAATGATGTCAATGTTAGTATGGTAAGCTGTGGAACTCAACAGATTTCTATTCTCGTGTCTGATGGTATGATTAAATGTAAAGCTTCATTTGTTTATGCTAAATGCTCTTATGATCAACGACGTGAGTTCTGGGCAGACCTTGCAAAGGATAGTAACTCAACTGCGCCTTGGTTAGTAACAGGAGATTTTAACATTATTGCTTCTGATGAGGAACGACGAGGTGGTCGTCCACGTCCTGTGGTGGCTATGGAGGAGTTTAACTCTTGGATTCACTCTTGCGGATTACTGGAATTACAATACTTGGGTAAGAGTTTCTCAGGGTGTAATGGGCATGCCGGACGTTCTCGTAGTTGGGCTCATTTGGATCGTTCTTTGGGCAATCAGAATTTTGTTCATGCATTTCTGGATTCTTTCATGAGATATTTGCCTTGTACCTCTTCAAACCATGCACCTATGGTCATTTCTCTCGTGAAGCATGTTGCAGTGTATGGGCCGACAGCATTCCATTTTCAACAAATGTGAGTGGATCATGTGGATTTTACTAGATGCGTGCGAGAGGATTGGGAACAATTTGAAGTCAATAGTGGACTCTCGAAATTTGCGGCAAAGTTTAAAAAGGTGAAAGTAGTAGCTCTGAAAGGATGGAATAAATCAGTTTTTGGATGAAAGAGTGGGCATATTAAGGAGTTGGAGGATCGTATTGAGTGGATGGAAAGTCAATTGCAGATGCGGTATGATGAAGAGGTGGAGCTTGATATGTTCACTTCAAAAATGGAGTTGGATACCTGGAATCATCGCAAAGAAGTTCGGTTAGCTCCTTGTGCTAAAGTCAGATGCTAGCGACATGGTGATAAAAATTCTCGCTACTTTCATGCTATTCTTAATAAACAGAAGCAATCAAAGATCATGGAGATGAGTCTTCCCAATAGCTTAATGTTAAAGTCCCCTCAAGAAGTTCATGATGGTGTTGTGCAATATTTCATGGAATTCTTGGGGCAGTCTACACAAGTGGTATTTTTGAATTTGGGTGATTTAGTGTCTAATGTGATCTCGGCTGAACATAATTTGAGACTTTGTTCATCCCCCACAGAAGAAGAGGTGAAACAAGCAGTATTCAGTATTCCTATAGAGAGTAGTCCGGGGCCGGATGGTTTTCGGTCAGGATTTTACCATGCGTGTTGGGATATTGTTCGTTCGGAGGTGGTGGAGACGGTAAATGAAATTTTTTGAGGGGTTCCTCTTCCCAAATTCTATACTGCTTCTTTTGTAGTGCTTATTCCGAAAATGACTCAACCGATGGGATTCGACAAGTTTTAGCCTATCAACTTATGTTCAGTGTTTTACAAAATCTGCATTAAGGTCTTGGTGGCGAGGCTTGCCCCTTTATTGTCCTCTTTAATCTCCTCCGAGCAATGTGAGTTTATTCCAGGTAGGAGTATCTTTGATAATATCAGCCTTATGCAAGAAATGATGCACTCTCATAATAAGAAGGCTATGGGTGGTAATGTTATTTTGAAACTTGATATGGCTAAGGCATATGATAGCGTAGAGTAGGAGTTCATTTTGCATGTATTGACCGCTTTTGGTTTCTCTTCTTCTGTTAGTGCATTGATCAGGAATTGTATTGCTTCGACTTGGTATTCGATTATGATGAATGGTACGCCTCGGGGTTTTTTTCAAGGTACTCGGGTTTGCGACAGGGTGATCTGTTATCGCCATATCTTTTTATCATTATGGAAGAAGTGTTTTCTCTCTTACTAAAGAAAAATTTTTTGTGTGGCAATGTTAAAAATTTCTCTCACCCAAGAGGTGCGCCTCTTGTTTCTCACCTTCTTTATGCTAATGATGTAGTGATTTTTGCTGATGGAGGGAAGAATTTGATGAAAGAATTGATGAAGGTTATTGAGACTTACGAGTCTTGGTCTGGGCAGTGGGTAACTGCTATGTATTTTGCTAAGAATTTTTCAACAGGGCGGAAGAGGGAGTTACTCAATATCACTGGTTTGTATTTTTCCATTTACTTATCTTGGTGCGCCTATTGTCAATGGGAGGCTAACTAATTTACATTTAGAACCATTTTCAATCGGGTGAGGAATAAACTTGGGGGTGGAAATTAAAATATCTCTCGGCTGGTGGCAAGTTGATTTTGTTGAAGCATGTGTTAGCTAGTATGCCTATACATATTATGTCTATCCTTCAATTGCCAAAAGGGATATTGAAAAATCTGAACAAGCTTCTTAGTTCATTTTTTTGGGGTGAAAAAGATGGAAAGAAAAAAAAGAAATGGGTTGCATGGAAGTCGATGTGCAAGCCGACTGATGAGGGGGGAATTGGTCTTTGAGACTTTGATGAGGTTCAGACTTCCCTTCATATGAAATTTGCATGGAAGGTTATGACTGGGGATGATCTTTGGTCCCAATTTTTTCGGGCTAAATATATTGGGGATAAACATGTTTCTTTATTAGACCCCAAAAAGGGCTCACAGTTTTGGAAGATGGTGGTGAAGTGCATCCTGACGGTTTTGGATAATTCGAAATGGAGGGTCCGGGATGGGAATATTTCTTTTTGGTGGGATCACTGGTTGAATGAAGGTCCTCTTGCTAATTCTTATCCTATGGTGGATGTGCCAAAGTTGATACTGGCTTACTTAAAAATTTATAATGGTTGGGACATTGAAGTCTTAGAGAGGCTAGTGGGATTACAAAAAATGGAGGAGATTTGTAGTTACTTGGGTGCTCATAAATCTAGCCAAGATTTAATTGTTTGGCTTCATAATAAAGATGGCTGCTTTTCCACCAAAAGTGGTTGGCAATGTATTCGAGTTACTGCACCAGCTGCGCCTTGGGCTAAATGGGTGTGGCATGAAGCTATACCAAAACAAATTTCCATATTAATGTGGAAGACTTTTCATAACAGTTTAAGTGTTGATGGTAGATTGAAGAGAGTTGGTATTCCTATTACTTCCAAGTGTAATTGTTGTGAGCAGGGAAGCTATGAGGATTTAAATCATATTCTCGCTACAGGTGACTTTGCTTATGGGATTTGGAAGAGGTTTTCTGTTATCTTGGGTGTGCCTTATGACCCAAATAAACGTTGGTTTGAGTTGGTGTTTCTTTGGTTTTGACGTGCGTCTACCAAATCCCAGGTGGGTTGTATTTTGGGCCTTATTCCTTCTATTATTATTCGGAAGTTGTGGCAACACAGGTGTAAGGCAAGGATGGAAGATAAATGCATCTCGGCGGAAAAGATTTGGAGGTCTATTGTATGTGGATAGGGAAAGTGCAAAGTAGCTTGCCTAAATTTACAAAGATTGCTTTTGCTAACGAGGAGAGGTTGAGAAATTTGAACATTCAGATTATTCCAATTAAATTAGCGCTGGTTAAATTGGTTTGTTGGGTGAAGCCTAGGCATGGAAGATTTAAATTAAATATTGATGGTTGTAGCCTTGGTAACCCGGGGAGCTTAGGCGCAGGGGTAATTCGGGATTTGAGTGGTGATATGGTGCTTTCCTTTTCATGTTATCTTGGGGTGGGTTCTAATAATCTTGCTGAGTTGAAGGCCTTGTTAATAGGGTTGAAATATTGCCATTCTTTGGGGCTACACAGGTGGACATTGAGTCTGATAAATGGGTTTGTGTATCCGGGGTTTAGAAGAAGCGTTGTGGAGTGGTATTTAGAAGACTTTTTGGGAAGAGGTTATGAGATTGTTCGAAGGTGGGGACTTTATTATAAATTATATTTATCGAGAAGGAAATACGCCGACTGATTATTTAGCTAAAATGGAAGTTCAGGGTTCGACCTATGTTTGGAGATCTTTATTGCGTGTTCCAAAACATCTTAAAGAATTGATTCTCACGGATAAATTGTCCTTGCCTTGTCTGAGAGGTCATTGAGTTGTTGTTTTTATTTTTTCTGGTTGTTGGTTATGTCTTGGTGAGCTTGGTCTTTTTTCTTTTCTCTTTTTTTTTTTTTTTTTTTTTTTT